>JBBPLP010000149.1:0-43134 GCA_038089875.1 Fistulinella prunicolor
ACCCCCGGGGTGGGGATCTCGTCTGATCAAGATTCTAGGTGAACCCTTCCCTAGACTCATCCTACTGGAGATCCCGTAGTACATCCTTGTCGACGATACTCCATATTCTTCTTCTTTTACATCACTCACCCTCTTATTTCCCATCGAGTATTAAAGTTTAAAGGACCCAGATGCACTCCGGACACGCACCGCCTCCTTCGTTGGATCAACTCGCGCTCTGGTGGTATGACCATGCCGGTGTCTTCGCCTGAATTCTCCTGTCGTCCGAATTGTCGAACGTGGACTGTGGTTATTTACCATATAAGAGTAGGACATTCATATTATACACATGACAAGTAACACTGATGCCACGAGTCTCGACGGTAGATCCAGCTAACTTGTACTATGGTGGGGTGGGTTCTTCCGTGTAAGGGAGAGCGCGAGGCGTCGGCGAGTTCTAAGGTTAGTCAAAAATGGTAGGAAATTGGATATGAGGGCGATAATCGGATAAGGCACGTTCAGTGCCGTTCGTCGTTCGTCGGACTTGATGATGCTGAGAAGAAACCCGGACTAGAGTGGGTATAGAAACAAAGAATGACGTTGCGTGATTGAACAAAGAACAAAGAAAAGTGAAAGGGAACTAGGACGATGAAAGGGGATGAAAGGAAAACAAAGTATGAAAGGAAAACTACGTGCAGTTGACACTATCGAGGGTGTTCGAGACCGTCCGCGAGCGTACCGAATCGGCGCCCGGGGAACGCACAGCGTTCCTTACAATAGTCTAAGGGAATCATTGTCTGTCTGTCAGCACCTGCCAATATGGCAGATGGGGATACCAGTGGTCGTAGCTGTGGATAATGAATGACCCAAGCCCAAAATTAGCCGCTTGGAAGTCTTGGGATAAGTTAGTCTGTGCAATTCGCATCAGAGACCATGGTGATTGGGATCAGACTGATCAAGCAGTCCGGGCATCATGCATCAGTATCCGTTGTCGGGGATCAAATTCCTTCAACTCTCCTTTCATGGCAGATGGTCGGCCTGACCCAACAAGTGCAGCCCTGGGTTCCTGCCAGACAGATGTCCAATCTCTGGCCTCCAAGTCAGCAGCAAGAATAGTCTATGTTATGAAACCAGCTTGGCTGTGCCGAAGCGTGTATATAAGGACGCGGTTCATCACACCCGGAGATCTGAATACTAATCAGAAGTTAGCAATCCGCCCCGTTGAGCTCACTCCTTTGATCACATAGTATATCGACGCGATACTAGTACTATGGCCGCATTCTCCACCGAAGTCTTCATCTTTGAAACAAGCGAAGCGTTCAGAAGTAACCCAGAGAAACTTGTCCACCCCGTATTGAAGATCGCGTTGAACACAGGCAGAGTCCAAGCGTGAGTCATTGTCATCGTCATTCGATCATGAGTGATCTGCAGTGAATGAAGCGGTACTCTCATGCCCGGCATCTGACATGGTAAAATCCATATTTCCAGTCCCGCCTTTTATGGAACCCAGATCGAGAACCCAAACACGGGTTATGCTTTCCTCAGTGCGCCTTCCCCTCCTCCTTGTCCTTTGATAACTGATAATTCCGTAATCCCTAGATTGGGACAGCTATGAGTCGCACCAGGCACTCGCCAATTCGTCGTCTCACGCGGCTCTTAGAGAGGCACTCGGGCCGTGCCTGGGTGGCAAGACAGAAATGCACCACGTCATATTCTCCGCCCCGACGATCGCGCTCGAGAAGTCCGTCACGGAGGTCCTCATTCTGTCACTGAAGGCGCCCGAGAATCGTGATGCCGTCGTCGAGATATTGTCCAAGATTTCGGAAGCCAGCAATAAGATGCTTGTATTCGGACAAACGCGAGAGGACGAGAACAAGTATATTCTAATTGGCGGGTGGCCTTCGGTGGAGGTACGCCAGTGAAATTGGATGCTCAGAGAATAAGTGAGCTGATATGATCATTCACAGGCACATGAGGAGATGGCAGCCAAGCCAGAAGTGAAGGCAGCGGTTGACAAAGTGTACTCCCTTGCCAACAAGGATCACCACTACCACACGAAGTTATCGCAGTATACGTTATAGGTTATTTCGAAGATGGGGTGGCCCAGTGGACGTAGTAGTACCAATCTGTATAAATAAAATAAACTATATCATGTTTTTGCGCAGCGGATGATTATGAAAACCTAGTAGTAGTGAGCCAGTCGAGAGATAATGGGGGATCAGATGATAGTTCCCTGTGTGTAATCCCCTATAGTACCACTTGTCTAATCTTCGTAACTCGGCCGAATGTTTGTATCTGTTTGGTCTATACTTTTCCAACACATGTTAACCTTCCATGGATCGCCACAGCAGAATGCCTCGGAATGCCATGGCATCTTCAAGACTGCCGCTAATTTGTGTTCAAAACTTACACGGACAACGTGAAGGGATATGTAATGGTAGAAGTATACCACGGCGTGCCGGGCACACACTGAGCCTTAGTAGTAGCTACCATGAATGCATACGTACTAGAAAGTCGTTCTGGGGGTCCAACCACCTTGGAAAGTGCGGGAATCATCACGCGATATTTTTGCCTATGACAGTAAAACTAGCATGTAGTACACGAGGGGTAAAAACTGAGAAGACATTGGAAGATATGAATTACATTGCATGGAGAAGCATGGAAATGTTTTTCAACGTGACAAAAACATGACATTCACTGCATCAACGCCCCTCTGGGGTTCCTCAAAGACTCAGCAATTCCAAGGAAGGTTTGTGAGAGTTCAACCTGAAATAAACCATAGTATGACCGATAGCGCAAACGCATGGAGAAAGAGACTTACGCTATCAATCGCTTCGTGGAAGGATGAAGGCGTGCTATTCTCGCTCTGTGCATCGAGTGCGACGGTAACCATGAGCTCCATTCGAGTGGACGTTACTTTCGGACCGAACAAGATAGCGTGCAGCGAAAGCCCTTTACTGTGTTGTATAATCATGAGCAGACGGATCGAACACCATTAATTCATACAGACCATCTTTTGAAGAGGTTTCGCACGGTCCTGTCAGCCACAGAGGCAATGCCATCCGAAAGGAATATGATTACGGGTGGACGCGTCTCGTCCCTGTACTTCGATATGACCGCACCAGCCGCCTTGAGAACCGCTCCGAAATTGTTGCCGCCCTTGGGGGCATTTGGGAGAAGTAGACCGAGGAGTTCGTCTGGCGAACTCGTAGTATCGTTTTCGCACACGCATTGCGTGCCCTCGGCATGTAATATGATGGTATTTGCATCACGCTGGAGACCAAAGGCAGCTTGGCGAGCTGTCCAGAAGCTGTACAGAGCCGCGTAGACGGCGCCGAGTCGATTATTCATACCACGTCCACGAATTTTCGCGCAAACTGCCGAGCCATCCAGCGGTTGTCTGTCGTCCATCGACATTGACATTGATCTATCCGATTTCATCAAGGTGACAAATTTGTACCTAACATTAGTTTGTCGCTCACCTGTCGATCAAGAAGACGCTTATGACCAAATGTCAGCAATATGTGGCAGCCTGGTAACAAGTACATACATGTGGAAAGGTTGCTGTCGAGCTGGGTTCTTACATGAGAACTGGTGTCCATCCACTGAAATATATCCTTGCTTCGGCTGGGAGTTGTTCCCATTCAATGGAGAATGGAAGAGTGGGAGAGTGCAATATGAGGGCGTAGCGGGCTTTCCTGCTGAAGCAGCATGTTCGGTTCCTACGACATGGTCACTGAAAGGACAACCGCGATCAGAATGTTCAACCTTACCGGAGCACATTGAGTCACTAAAAGGAATAGAAGTTAGGTAAGCACGATAGGAGTGGGGAACACATATGGGGTCATTCAACTCCCACTTACCACTTTGTGAAATTTGTTTGTTCTTCGCGTGAATATGGATCCTTAAAACCTATCAAGCGACAGCTATATGAGGCGTCTTGAAGAGGTAAACTGTAAAGGTGGACTTGCCACTACGCTTCCAAAACAAGCTGTGTGTCAAATAGTCTTTGGGTCGCTCCGGTTGAGGCCGTAATTTCCTTGGGATATGTTGGAGTTCGTTGTTTCCTCGACACTCGCCCGGAGTCTTGGCTCTGCAGTAGTCAATGTGAACATGCCTACTGAGCGCTTTGCACACCAGGCTGCACATCATCGGTGCACCTTCATCGTTCGTCGAAAACCGCCGCCCTTCGACCTCGAGGCCTTCTTCGTCTGCGCCATCGATGGACCAGTGGACGTTCGACATGGAACCATGGCTCGTTTTGTGTTCCTGTTCGGAATGTCCTATTTGAAGACGATTAATCTCGTGAGCTGGACAAAGACCCCCAGACCATACCCAAGGGAAGCGTGCAGTAATATTGGCAACTCGCACATCTGTCCGTATGTTAGCGAGGAGATGTGCACTGTGGGGTCAACTGGCCTTGCTTGACAATAATGAAAGACATCTGGGTCCAAGCTATGATTATGGGAACCTTCGTGCTCCAACTGACCAGGAGGAATGAGCTTAGCGCATTTAAGTCGTCTTGCGACTGAAGAATACCCGTTCTGTTGTCAATGGGACGCCCCTTGTATACTTCTAAATCTTTCACCTTGCGAATACTGAATCCATGCAGCGAATGCATCTCATGTTTGAATCACGTAAAGAAAGTGAAGACATACCTTTGTGTACTGGAAATATTCATGCATTCCTTTGAATGTTGCTTCGATCGACTCAGGGGCCGTGCCAATTTCGCATACTCCGGGAGAGGTACATCGCTGTGAACATGTATGTGACTCCCTACGGAAAGTACGTTGCTCCATAGCTGTAAAGTACACCACCAAATCATCACGTACCCACAAAGATGGATCGCATTTGCTTCCATAGCGTGTAAATGATTGGTACTTGAACATGGTCGTTTGCAAAGTTGGCAGGGTATAGGACAGTACTGCGCGTCACATTGGTGGCTTGTGTGCTCAATGTCACTGAGGATGGAGTCGGAGGTTAAATTATTCGTAGCAACAGCCACGTGAGCACACGTACACTGAGATTCTGCACCTCCCTTTGCACCTGCTTCCGTCTGCCAATGTCACGCAACTGAGATCACATGGCTAGCGATGTGAAATATAGCAGATGTGACCGTATGAAGCAAAAATGATAGTTACCTCGCCACAAGCGTGTGTGTCCGCTGCACATTGGTGGTCATCATCATCATGACCCGAAACCTTAAATCCATGAGCATAGCAGATCAAGAGATCAAACATAGGCATACTTTGGCACATTCTTCGAGACATCCGTTTTTACCCCAGAGCTTGCAACGGACAGCGCACAAATGGATGTTGACCGAACATCTGGGGCGGACAATCGTGTGATCAACCTACCACAGATTCAATGAAGTCTGCTTACACGTGCTTTCCAGAATGTCCAGCTCTGGGAAGAAAATGATTATCGTCCCTAGTTCAAGTTCAAGTTCAGATGTTACTCACGTCATGGTGCATGTTTTTTGCTCCTCTTCCTCATCTTCGGCCGCTTCCATACAATACTCGCAAGACTGTGTGCACGTGTGCGTGGTCTTACAGTCATGGGCGTCGTCGTGGAACCGATTTTGAATGCAAAACAGTTGACAAAATGCACACTGCATCCGGCAGAGTTGCACGCTGCTCTTCAAGTCGATCACAGCGCTGTCAAGCATCCGCTCAAGTTCCATCACACTCGCGTGGCCAGCCTGGAAACGAGTCAGGTTGGACTTGACCCATGCGCGGACGTGAGAAATGCGCATTTCCGCCAGATCTTCCAGGTACCGAGCGAGCTCCTCTGTCCACTGAGTATCGGGAATAAGCTGGCGGGAATCAAATCCGTCCCATTCAGCAAGCAGCGCGTCTAGGACTTCTTCGCGGTCCATCGTCTGTGAATGTTCGACATCATGGACAAAGAAACGAGCGTCAGTATCTGGCGAATCTATCGGCACGTCCGTGTCTAAGTTCTGAATGGGAAAACATGTTAATGCTGACCCTCTATCATGCAGAGAATCTAAGCTATACCTTGAGCAGCTCAATTTCGGGTTCCACGTCCTGCATGCCGAAGGCTAGGGCAGTCGGTAAGAGGGTCAGCAGTAATTGTGCGCGATGTGCAGCCATGGTTTCTGGTGGAGAATTAGCAACCAAACTAAACCGAACAAAGCGACCGCACGAGAAAGTGCCCCCCAGTCGTTCGCCTAGAAAGTGTCAACATCGTTCGTATATTGGCCTAGTAAGAACAAGACTGACCTTGAGTTTCGCCATCAACGACTTCATCAGGTGTAAAAATTCTCCCGCTGCCTTATGTGTCACGACTTGCTGGTCCAGACGCCGCTTCAGTGTCGTAAATAATTTGTAAAATTCCCTTGACTCGATGACGGGCCTGTTCATACAAGCATAATGGCGACGTCTTACAAAAGGATAGAAACAAAACCTTACCAAGCAATAATGTTGAGCTTGCCACCATGCAGACGAGAGATGAAATTGGCATCTTGCTCTTCTTCAACTATTTGCTGGAATTTGAGCTGGAACCTAGAGCAAACCCTCGTCACAATACAGTAGTATGAGGGTAATGTGTCTTTCAGAATGCTCACTCTCGTGCGATCTCTGCCTTGTCCGACTCGACGACGTCTTTAATGATGATCATCAAAGTGGACTGGAAAAGCGACGGATTTGCAACGGGGTCCAATACCGTCGAGCTAGACTGGAATGATTGAAACAATCCCGTGATATCACGGCTCAGAGCGAAGTTGTTGCGGAAGAGGACCTGGGAAATCGGCGTCAAGGTAAAATTTCTTGCCATAGACAAATTTGAACATACCAAGTTCGAAATTGCAGTGTTGAAAAGGACGAGAAGGGTATCTTCCTGTGCCGAGCGCTCTATGCTGTGGACACCTTGAAAGTTTCATTGGACCGGGATACCAAGCATAGACTCGACCATCGACATACCTTCAAAATCGAGTGCGACTATCAAAGCTTCTTTAGTTGGGGTTACAGACATCCAAACGCCTTCGGTAGTTCGCATTGCTGACCCGGCGAACGATGTATCGACAAGGTGATTGAGGGCAAAACTTTTCCCAACAGATTGCTCCCCCATTGAGGATACGACCCGGACAGGCTGGGAAACAGTCAGTATCAACGTATAAACGGTCGTGTGTATGCAGAGTTCGTACTTTGTCCGCCATGTAGGATTGGAATATAGATTCATACCACCCAAACGATATTGAATCGACAATCCGATTGATTTCGGCCCCAAGCAGTGACTTTTCGACTTCGGGAGAGTACACACCATCCTTTAGCGGAACAAATCGATTGTCTCTAGCGAGTGCCAAATGGATAGGGATGAGGCAGAGAATGTCAACGACCCATTCTCCGGCCTTGAAGAACGATATATCATTCCACTGCGCATCGGGGGAAATGTCGGTAACGAAATTTTCAAAGGTCGTTGCCGAGATGTGGAGCATGCTGAGCCTATCTCCAGTTGGCTTCTTCGTCGTCCTTTCAAACGCCTCGATCATTTCAGCAAAGTGAGCCTGATAACGATTATGATCCCGATCAGTGACGAAGAGAATCGAACGTTGGCGGCGATCGATTGAGGAAATAGTAGAACGGTGGACCGCTGAGAGAACCGGGAAACGGGTCCATACATCGGCATGGCAGTCCATAATACAGTTGTGCGCTGTGAGATGAGCATCCCTCGATAACGCGCCCCGGCTGTCCTTCTCCCTGAACATGAATTCAGTAACCTTCCGAGTGATGTCAAGCGCGACAGAGCTGCAAGTGTGAGCCGACAGGTCCAGCTTCAGGAGGTGGACAGCACTTCTGCGAACGAATGAGCTGATGACCAATTTGTTGTCGCCTGCCCAATCTGCGATAGGAAGCGGGACCCCATCGGTGGATCCAAAAGTGCTCCAATGGTAAACAATTAGACTAACGGAAGTACCATTCGAGGTAACGATCAAGAAGCACGAGCCGTCGGGGGAAGAAAGAACATCAATCGGGACATGATGAAGATCTAAAGAAGCTGGCCTAAGAATTCGTGAACCTCATGACAGGTATTTAAATTGCCAAAGGTACATACCGGGGTTGCATAGTGGTGAGGGAGAACACACGGGCAATAGCTTGAGAGTCAATGAGCAAAAGTTCTTCGCTTCCTGAGGTGAAGCATGCTTTTTTAATCGTCGTTCCTTCACTGTACCACGAACTTAGGCTGATGGCGCTTCCAGACGCGTTGAACCCTCGGCTATCATCGTGAACAAAGACGTGTAGTTGCAGCTGAAGGGTGTTCAGTTCCAGCACGACATTTGAATTTTCCATACTTGCATACCTTCTCACAGGAAATCAAAGCAAGCATAGCTTGAGATTCATCAAATGCCAACAAAAACTCTTCTCCGATCTTACCCCGATAAAGCAGCTTGCCACGCTCACGTCCGATAGAGTTTTCAATGCTATTTAAGTGGTCCAAGTGAAGGAGGAGGTTACCGTTGGGGTCAATCAACACAAGGAGCAATCTATCGCCTTCAAGGAGTTGCAAATGTCTGACAGCCAATCAACCATCAGGCGCAAGATTAATAAAAACGTCAATCTCACGAAACCGAGAACCCGACTGGTAACCGAAAGGAGTATGACTCATTGAAACGCGGATTGGGCACTTTAGTGGGATCGAGCTGGAGTTCATGTTGATCTTGGGTCGTCAAGTGCATTAGATGAATGGTGAACATCAGTGAAGCCTTCTCCAGTGTCTCCCGATGACCAGTGATATCAAAGCTCTGTGGACCTAGAACCCTTTTAGTCAATACAAGCTAAGTCAAGAAGGTTGAGCATACGTTTGCCATGTTCGTAGCCAAAAGTTTTGCACGCTAAGATGGACCTGAGACACAGTGTGTATCTTATAGATAAGATTGGTTAAATGGTATCTTCAGCAGTCATTTCGGAGTCTTACACGGAATCGCACGACTGGGTTAGAGAATTCATCTTTTGGATCAAAGAGCGTCCCACGTCACGGAGGTCTTGTTCAACGCGACGAATTGCTTCGAGTTTCAGCTGTCCCTCGGTATCTTCAAGTTGTATGAGGCGAGCGGAACTGAGGAGGGTCCGACTGAGCTTATCCACCACACTCCCAAGATATTTCTGGGCCTGCTCCTTCGCGGTCGATATTGCTTCTTTCAGCACAGGCATAGTGGACGAGAGGCCCTCAAGGTCCGAGATGAAGTCCGGGTCATTAATGAGAGACGGTTCGTTGCTACCTTCCCTAAGCATCTTCTCAGCATTCCGATTTTCAGTTTGTGTTGGCTTAGGTAGTTGGTCCCCTGGCGTCGCGATCTCATGGAGGATGGAGGCAAGAGTAGTCTGCAACTGTCGCTTGTTGTCTTTGAAAACGGATCGGACGAGTGTAGTCAGCTGGTTCTCGGTTTTGCTAAGGAGGCTCCTGGATAAATAGACGGCGAGAAGGATTTTTTCCTTTGATTTTCTGAAGCTTTCGTCAAAGATACTCCTGCAATTGGCTTGGCGAAGTTCATCATTGAACTTCTCCGCAATGCGCGGGTGGATTTTTATTAAGTTGGTATAGAAATCTAAGGGATGTCATCGATGCAAATGCAGAATGATGTCAAGATTACTCACCACTCAGTTGAGACTCTTCGTCAGGGGTGAGAGCTGGGACAGACACAAAGCACCGGCTACGGTCGAGCGCGCTACAGATTTGGGTGTGAGCAGGGCACAGGAGAGAAATACAATAACGAACGAATAGCCAGAGAATACGACTTTGGTGACTGTGAACCGGATACTGGATTCCGTCTGAACTTTGACCTTCCTTAACTCATCCTCAGCTTTTTTCTGCTGAACATCCAAGTCTTTTTGATGCACTGATCTAACAGTATTAACTTCCTTGGTCCAAATACTGCACTCGTCAGGGAAACGCTTGTTGAGCCCTAATCGAATGAGATAGTTGAGTGATCTAGGACCAATTGCCTCTGATATTTGTAGACGCTCTTTCAGCCTGTCAACTAGTCAAAAAATGATAAAAAGAAATACGACATGAGAGGCATACAAGGCATCCTGGAGAATGAATGCGCTGGTCTTGTGTGAGTTGAGATACTTAATGGAGCGCTTAGCAGGCACGTATTGCGTTGTCATGACTCCTTGTCTCGTTTCACCAAATAATAGACGTGGCTTGAAGAACTCAGGGTCCATATTACAATCTGGATGTAGTTCGTTGGCCACGAGGTGGTCGGAAACACACTGACAGACCAAACAGTTTCTTAACACGAGGATAGAGAATAAAAATATGGGGGTACATACCTCGAACCCTGGACGCACAGAAACACCTTCCTCTTGCTCCTTCGTTTTCGCGACCTCGAAGGTGAATAATCGATCGGTATCATCTTCGTCCGATTCAGAAAGTTGGTCATCATGGACAGAATTACTCCAAATCATGGATTTGGCATGATCTTCGGAGACCACGGCTGTAACTTGATCGCAAATCTTTGTAAGATATCTAAGAATTCAAATGTCAATGAGCGTTCATTACCATGCCCCAAGACGACCTCACCTGATGAATGTGACACGATTTCGGCGCACGGGTGGAGAAGCATCGTCGTCCCACGTCGATTCCTCTGGCCAGTAAATGACATACATTCTTTGCGGTGCACTGGGCCCCGGAACGCGGCAGATGTATAGGCCAGAGCGGAGGTGTGGCTTCCCGGATTTTGTTTCAGGGGGACTGGTCAGCTTGGCTGCACTGTCAAGATGTCAACGACAACCACCAAATCACGAACCGAGCAACTACATACATGACCTCGTCGATGACAGCTATGGATACCAAAAAGCGAACAATTTCTTCTTTGCTCCCATAGATTCCAACGGGCTTGACTTCGAACTTGTCAAGAGCCTTGAAGTCGACCTTTGTCAAGGACGTGTATGCGCCAGGAGAAACTTCATTCAGGAAACGCTTGAGTGAATCTTGGGCGATGATGATCTTTTCAACTGTGGAGACGTAAGAGCCAAGCTTGAGATGACATGTATCACCATACCTAGACTGCTCGTGCCACGCTCGCTGATCAAGTCGAGGATACGATACATTCCCGGGATAAGGGAACAGAAATCCTCTTCTGAGTGAGCTTGTTCTGCAGTTTCGATGTCAACCTACAACCAATTATTCAAGTGTAAGTTCACAGTCATGCGCTACTTACTTCTTCTAATCGTCGAGACGTTTGCTGTTCATCGAGACCCATGGAGTCGGTAGAGTCAAGTTCCTGATCATCAATGTCATCACCGAGATCAATGTTCAGGTATGAAGAATTAGAGGACTCCGATTGAAGCTCGTCTGAATCGGATGCAGAGCCGTCCAGAGGGTCCGCTTCATCTACACGTTTGTCAACAACCGTGAAGGAATCCTCTATATGTCTGATAGAGGTCAGGTCAATGTCGCCATCAGAATTCTCTGCTTCGGCTTCCAAAATCATCGACATATTCGCAGGTAGATATGAGTCGAGCGGACGTTGTTAGTGCGGGAGAAAAGGCTATGGAGTATTTGTTGCGTTGTTCTGGGCTGAGGGATGAGATGGGGAGAGAGGGGCATTAATACTCGAAGTTCTGTGGGTCCAATTGTTGGTCCCCGCTGCATGAGGACCTTATCCACAGCTAGTGCCCCTAGATTGTGAATATGGTCACCGCACATCTCCCAAACATAGGCATAGACGCAAAGTTAACACCAAATGTGTCTAAGGGGGACGAGTGAAACGTTCCATATCGAGGAACCCTGATACCACAGGAAATTCTAGAACTTGTCGTGGGGTTAGTACACATCCCTATACCACTGGTGGAAGGCGCTTGAACATCTCTCGAAGATAACAGCCTGATGATTGCATATTAACCTTGACTCCGGGCTTGATTTAACCAGGATAGCAACCCAGGAACTGCGGGGCCGCAACTTGAAGTGGCGAACGTTGACCCGGGGTCCGTGAGTCATACCTGCTACTTATGGCACTAACTTCTTATCATCGAGGCTGAAACAGCGGGACATCTTAGGGGAATAAGTTGGCCATCAATTCATAGTAGTATCACGCACCTGAGAAACCCCGCTGTGTTTTACCGCGTTTATGGCTGGCCCTAGGAAGATGCTTTTAGGACAGTACCGGAGTGTCGCAGCATCTTTTTGTGCAGAAAATTTGTGCAAGTATGTATTGCGGCAGGTGCATGTGGCAGTAGCCGAGTCGGCGTGAACCGATAAGTACTGACAGTTGAGACTTACTATCACTAGTTGACTATAATAAGATTTAACAAGGTCATGTGAAGTGTCACCAAACAACTGCACCAACCCACACTCTCACGTCTCGTTCAGGCGCAGCTCGTCGCCAGGTCTGATCAAGCGTGTTTCGGATAGCCCAAGTGCAAGAATGGCCCATAGTCATACCGGCTGCGGTCACTACCCTGAGCTCAACTATGGATCTGGAGCGAAATGGATCAAGAACTTGACTCAAAGCAGGCTCTCGACGTTTATGGGTGGTCATTTTGAAAGCGTTAACCTCTCCTCCGTGCTCTATACGCACAGAGTCGATGGCCCCAAATACGTGGACTTACAAGTCTGGAGCGCCCCAGACCTGTCGAAACCTCTGTTCAAAGAAGCGATGCAACACAAGTTTAAGCCAGCAAAGAAAGGCGACTCGTTTGGGCCATCTTGTGAGTCTCTGATGTGGATCCGTTCTGAGTTATACTTGACACATTAACAAGGGGTACGATCGGCCATCGCTTTGAAGAAGCACGACTGATATTGTCTCGTTTCATAGACAAATCATTGGTGGAAGGTCAAGGTCACAATTCCATCTGACTGGAAGCGGTATGAACGTGTTCAGCGTTCGTCTATTTGCCCGCCCTGTTGAAGATATCATTCTTACCAACTGACAGTTGAGTTCGATCCCGGGTGTGAAGCTATGATATTCACTCCTGAGGGCTTGCCGTTGCAAGGTTTGTCACCAGAATCAGTCCTTCATTCTGATCGCTCACTATCCATTTTAGGGATCACTGGTGGGTGGGGTGGTGACCGTCGCGTGGAGCACATCATTCCTCGTGAAGCTGTCGAACGGGGCACCTACGAGGTAGTTATCGAGTCTAGCTGCAATGGCATGTTCGGAGTGCCATGGAATGGCGATACGATCGCTCCCCCTGATGTAAGAAATATTATTTCGATACTTGAATGCTGTTTATTGGTGATCCTAGATGGGTAGATGGTTCAACTTGTCATCTGCCGATTTGGTGGTTCCCAACCAAGATGCATGTATGTGCAGGAACACAATGTTTTTGTGGTCTTCGTTGAACTCCAGTTTTCAGGGCACCTCAAGTGGGACTTCGATACACTGAAAGAGATCGTCGATAATCTGCCAGGAAATAGCCCACTACAAAACAAGGCATTGGTGACTGCAAATGCAATCATGAACGCTTTCAAAACAGGCGACAAAGAGAACATCAAACAGATGCGAGAGATCGCGGAGGATGTCTTTGGAAAAGGTTGGCAGGCAAAAGGCGCAGACATTTATCAAGAAGGCCCCAAGAAGGCCCAAGTGGTCGGCATTTCGTACTGCCACATTGTGAGATTTCAAATTCTTATAACGAGACCCCACTAATGCACCGTACAGGATACAGCTTGGTTGTGGCCGTATAGGGTTACGCAGCAGAAGACTGCGAGATCATGGTCTACTCAAGTGGACCTCATGGAGCGTTATCCAGAACACAGGTTTGCTTGTTCACAGGCCCAACAATTCAAGTGGTTAGAACAGGTAATCTTACTTTCCTAGCTTGCGTAGTTGAGATATTGAACTCGGTACGATACAGCAATACCCGCCCCTCTTCAAGAAGATTCAACAAAAAGTCGCATCTGGGCAATTCCATGTAATTGGTGGTGCCTGGATTGAAAATGACGGAAATATGCCATCCGGCGAGGCCCTCGTTCGCCAGTTCGTATACGGCCAGCGGTATTTCGAGTCTCGATTTGGTCAACGATGCGAGACAGCCTGGCTACCCGATTCGTTTGGGTTGACTGCTGCATATCCACAGTTGATCAGAGACTCGGGAATGAAGTATTTCTTCACCCAAAAGCTCTCTTGGTAAGCGTGACTATCAAGGAGTTTGTGTGAGAGCACCTCATGACTGTTCATATCGCCAGGAATAACGTGTAAGCCGTTCCAAGCAGTAATTCTTTTCGACAACAAACTGATGTGAGCAGTAATCGCTTCCCTCATTCAACATTCAATTGGGTGGGGATTGATGGCACTCAAGTCATATGCCATATGACCCCGGTTGGTGAGATATTCCCGTTGATAACTTTGAACAATTGTGGTAAATCGGCCACTTGACAGAGACATACACGGCACAGGCGAGTGTTGGCGATGTGAACAAAGGTATCACAAATCACAAGGTCAGTTGTAGTCTACGACCACTTTCTGTTACTAAACCATGACAGAATCTTGAATCGGACGATTCTGCGCTTCTTGTCTTCGGAAATGGTGACGGCGGTGGAGGTGCACTCCCAAAGATGCTTGAGAATGTATGTTGGGTGCATATTATTGCCGTTTACCTCCGTCTTTGATACTCGAATAGCTTCGCCGAATTCGCGCAGTGAATAACAATCATCGCGACCTTCCGCCTGTGAGCATGGGCGGCACTGTAGAGCAGTTCTTTGAAGACATAGAACGGGAATCAGAGGAAGGGAAGACTCTTCCAGTCTGGTGTGTGTTTTTCAGTCCCCTTTGTGTTGTTATATTTATTGGTGGTAGGCGTGGAGAGTTGTATCTCGAGGTATCCTGTCTTCCTCTACACGATGCCATAACCCATCTCATGCTTTCATCAGTTCCACCGCGGCACATATACTTCCCACGGTAAGTGAGAACATCAGCCCGGGAAACTGGAGTATCAAATTGTTGAGTTATTCAGGCTCCATCAAAAAGGGAAACAGGAAGAGCGAGATCTTGTTGCGGGACGTTGAGGTAAGGAAACTTTTCTTCGGCTCCCGTTCCCGAGCTGAGCAGTCCCACAAGCGCCTCGCAACTCTTGCCACACTCTTTAAATCCGAACAGAACACGTACGTATACCCGAAGGCGACGATCGATGATTGCTGGGAGAAAGTGCTCCTGAACCAATGTTTGTGCATTCAACTCGTTTTATTCAGTAACTAATCGCTTCTCACAGTTCATGATGGTATGTTTAGCGAAGCAGTGTTGTGGATGAACTAATGGTCTTTTGTCCTCAGTCCTTCCCGGATCTGCTATGTAAGTTGCTGAGTACGCAAGAGTGTTAAACTGACCATTTGGTAGCGGTATGGTATACGAGGATGCTGAACAACTCTATTCCGAAGTACGCAAGGATTGTCATGTTCTTCTTGAAGACGCTCTAGGTGTCCTTCTCTCTGGCTCCGTTCCCCTGTCCGAGAGTTCGTTGCCATCGCAACCATTCAACATCATGGCAGTCAATACAACACCATTCGCTCGTCGCGATATCATCAAGATATCTCTGACTGGGGCCGGTCAGAATCTGCTTCCGCAGCCCGTACAGACGACCGTAGACGGAAAACACGGCTATGTGCTGTTGCAGACCCAAGACAATGAAGTACTTGCTCAGCCAGTGGCTGTGTCCACTGAACATGGACCTGTATCCGGTAAGTGTGCTGTCCGCAACCCATATGTCCTAGTCTGATGGGACATGTATTCAGCGTTCACTAACGGCTCAGACCACTTCATCCTGAGGAGTCCAAGTTTGCAATTGACAATTTCGAAGGGACGTATTACCAGCTTGTACGATGAGAAGCTGAAGCGAGAGCTACTGCCGAAAGGCAGCACCGGAGGACTGGTAATCTTCGAGGATCGACCCAATTACTGGGATGCATGGGGTGTGTTCCTGATTGTTCAACGTTATTTTGTGCCCTCCTCTAACATATTCCACAGACGTCGAGATTCATCATCTCGAGAAGCCGACACCCCTGGAGTTCTCCAGTGTTCAGGTCGTTGCTGAAGGGCCTCTTAGAGGTGCCGTGAAAACACAGGTCAAATATGGAAAGAGTACGATTGACCTCACCGTTAGTATTTTGAAACTCTTTGCTCGCGTCCATCCTAACCGATTGATATTGGATAGATCACCCTGGATGCGTTCTCAAGTAGGACAGACATATACGTATATTTTGAAATGCGAATGACATCTGCATTGTAGCGACTCCAAAGGATAACTCTCGACCTCTGCTCACCTTTGACGCCCAGGTCGATTGGCATGAAAAGCATCAGATCTTGAAGTGTAAGTCCTCAATCGCCTTGTTCTCCGGTTCCCCGATAACCTCTCGTGATAGTCGAGTTGCCGCTGGACATCAATAATACGGTTGCTACGTACGAAACGCAGTTTGGGTGGATCCAGCGACCGACGCACAAGAATACCACCTGGGATGCAGCCAAATTCGAAGTCTGTGGTCACAAGGTATGGTGCTGACACTGTTACTCGCGTTGCTCCTTCTCATGATTTCTCCCAGTTTGCCGATTTCAGCGAGTACGGTTATGGTGTCGCGCTCTTGTCCGAGTCCAAGTACGGGTATGCGTGCGAAGGAAATGTCCTTCGTCTTTCCCTGTTGAGGGCAGCGACGGCCCCTGATGCCGAACAGGACCAAGGTATGTGGCGCTTGGCCGTGTTCGGGGAATTACGCTCATGCGCATATAGGAAAACATGAATTTTCGTGGGCAATCATGGCTCACGTCGGTTCATTCTTGGAGTCGGACGTGCCAAGGGCTGCTTATATTTTCAACTCTCCCCTTCACTGTGAGTGTAAACATAGTGTTTGGTGTGCGAGAGTCCAGCTGATCTACTGTTTACACAGTGAGAACCGTGCCTCAGAACGCCGCTCCCCGTCCGTCGATCGATTCTAAATCACCGTTTTGGCTTGAGGGCTCGCCCAACGTGTTCCTTGAGACGATCAAGCGGGGCGAGGACGACGACTTCAAGTCCAAGCACGCACGCCACAAGACGGTTGTACTGAGACTGTACGAAGCCTATGGCGGCCACGGGCATGTGCGGCTCGGCATTGCTCCGGGCTTGCCGGTTGTGAATGCTTACCTGACGAACCTGCTCGAGGATCACAAGACGGCGCTGGCGTTGGCAGCCGATGGGAACGCGGGAGCATCTGGCTCCCGATTGGAGTTGGATTTCCGGGGATTCGAAGTCAAGACTGTGAAACTGGTGATTGCCGATGGGGAGTTGGTTCCGGGCGCCTCTGGTCCGGACGATGGTGATGATCAAGCCAGGTGCGTGTTATTCCACTGGGGGATATGTCACAATGATTGTGGGGCATGTGGCTGAGGTATTAACTTTTCCCCCTGTGTAGATCGCCAACGCGCGATAGCTGGGTGACAGTTGGGGAAGAGTAAGCGAAATTACCGGATGGCTGTGAACTCGAATGTACTTTCTGTGTTTACTGAAGGAGTGTATTGTACGAGTATGGATTAGCATGAGCGTTGTAAACAGTGACTCGCTTGTTGTGATAAGCTTTTCAGGGAGGTCCGTTCACGCAGATACACTTTGTGTTTGAGAGTGTGAGAAACGGCACAAATGATCATCCGCGTAACTTGATACGTTCATCATGATACGCGACAGTTTCAAGCAATCGCTGCCGCCGAACATTTGTGACGATGTCACACTTTTAGTCTGTTACGCGATGGCGGACTCAGTGGGGTTTGGGGGCTGGCACACGTCTCATCAAAAGCATATCGACCGTATGAATTGGGTTGTTAATAACACCTCTGTTCAGACCAGCATGTGGCGAGTTTTGTTAAAACACAGGCTCAACCAGACATGTCATAACTCGGTCGGGATACGCCCTGCTGGCTCCCTCCGATCCTTGTCAAGCATCATGACGACCTTCGCCAATACCCCCATCGAAGAGATACCAAGCGTAGGTACCGCGTGCTTCGATCGAACACCTCGTCGTGTATGGTTGACTCTAACTATGACACTTACAATGGCATACAGATTAGGGACACGCTACGAACGACGTTCAAGACGGGCGCTACTCGGCCGCTCGGCTGGCGCCAACACCAACTCCACCAAGTCGCCCGGCTCGCACAGAACGAGGCCGACGCGATATGCGATGCACTCGCCAAGGACTTCGCCAAGCCGCGCGTGGATGTGCTCATGTCTGAGGTCGGATGCGTCGTCGAGCGGGCGCTCAAGAGTGCGGAGCTACTGGACGAGTGGGCAGCGCCTGAGTGCCCCGAGGTGCCGGATTGGCAAAAGAGTTGGAAACCAACGTGCGTTTTTTGCGCAGGATCGTTTTCGGATTTGAATTTCACCTTCCTCTCCGACCACGTGGAACACTCGTGACATACTCAGCGTCTACAAGACACCCAAGGGCACCGTGCTCATCATTTCGTGCGTTGTCTGATGCTCATCACGCAAGAAATATTTGACTAAACGGGCCATCTGCGTCGCAATGGACATGACGCCATGTAGACCATGGAATTATCCCTTTATTCTCACCTTTCAACCCCTCATAGGGGCTATTGCCGCTGGCTGCTGCGCGGTCATCAAACCTTCGGAAGCCGCACCACATCTTTCCCAGCTCATAGCGGACCTACTTCCCAAGTACCTGGACACATCCGCTTACCGTGTTGTGAACGGCGCCGTGAAAGAGACCACGCAGCTTCTCGACCTCCAATGGGACCACATCTTCTATACAGGGAACGACCGCGTCGCTCGCATAATCGCTTCTGCGGCCGCCAAGCACCTCACACCGCTGTCGCTTGAGCTCGGTGGGAAGAGTCCTGTCCTTGTGGACCCTACTTATGACATGGACCTTGCGGCTAAGCGCATACTGTGGGGAAAATGTAACAACGCGGGACAGGTGAGACGCCGTGTCTTCGCTTATCTTAGTTGTCATGTGAACAAGTTCGACGTGTTTAGATCTGCGTTGCCCCAGATTACATTCTCGTGGACCGAACGAAACAGGACGCGCTCGTAGAGGGATTCAAAAAGGCGTACAAGTCGTTTTTCCCGGGTGGCGCGCTGGATGCACCGCACTTTGGAAGTATCGTAAACGAGATGCACTTTGACCGCCTCAGCTCCCTGCTCGATCGTACTAACGGCGAGAAAGTGAGTGATGTCATGCCGGGAAGGAGGGATACTGCCAGGAGGCGAATTGAGCCCACCGTGGTGACAAACATCAAGGACAACGATGCCCTGCTGGAAGAGTAAGCATATCTGCGCTTCCGCCCACTATATATTGGCTCATCTTGGTATTTGATTATCCACAGAGAGATCTTTGGGCCCATTTTGCCTATCGTTCCGTTCGATACCCTGAACGAAGCAGTTGGCTTTATCAATGCGCGGTATGTTAGGAATCGCCTATCGCTGCGGTCCAATTGATACTAACGGCCAAAAGACCTCACCCCCTTGTGTTGTATGCTTTCACAGAGGACCCTATTATCAAGCGGAGACGCACGTTACTCCTATTCCTTGTCAGTGCGTTTCGGCTGATACGGTTGTTTCATAGTTATCGAGGAGACCCAGAGTGGCGCAGTGATCTTCAACGATACGTTTCAGCATCTTGCCAGTACGTTGCCTTCCCTGACCTGACGCAGGATGGCGTTTTTCCATTCTGTCATGGGTGGAATGGTTGCTCCACTGCAATACGTCATCCCGCCTCGGCTCCTACGAGTTATGGCGCTAACGCTGTCCACTTGCAGTAAATGAGCTGCCGTTCACCGGTGTCGGCGCGTCGGGATGTGAGCACATGATCCAACCAAATACTTGATGCACGTGTGGAGCTAACGGTGGCCGCCATCAGATGGATACCAAGTTATGAAGTACACGTACGACACGTTCACACACTTGAGAAGCTCCATCGATATGCCAAAAGAGTGCGTCATGGGTTCCGTACTTGTTCCTGAGAGTTCTGTATTTGGAATCCGCTGACTTTCCTTTGTTCTCCGCCATTCATTTTAGAGCGGAGGCGATGCTCCAGTTGAGATACCCGCCCCATGGGCCGGAAGCGGTCAAAGCGCTCACTGGGGCGGTGAATATGCCCATCCCCCAAAATGTTCCCAGTCGTCTTTAAGCTGGTGCTGCTGCGGCCGGGGTGGAGTACGGACGACTGGCATCATTCAAGGCACCCGGCAATTAGTTTATGTGTTCACCCATGTGACTCGTACCCCTCAGTGTGACTGTATCCAGTTGTGTACTCCTATCTAAGCGCTCCGGAAAGCCATTATTAGGAGGAACATGTACTACATCCCTCCCCCCGTTTTTGGTGTGCAATGTACCAATCCTGTCACAATTGTGTTGCATTGTATGAAGTGGCTGAATTGGCATCCTGGCCCTGCATTGCACTGGAAAATACTGTAATATTATGGTAAGCTCCTCGAGGCGAACGGGGTTTGCCGCCCTGGTCGCGATGGGGTCGCGATGGGATGAATTATCCGAAACACCGCCGTTGATCCGAAATCCGAGGGATGCATCGGATGTTCTTGCCACCACGGCCAAAGTTTATTCCCGCATGGGAGTGGTGCAGCCGCAGTGAAACACGGCGCTTGACAGTGAGCGTATTCTGCGGCATGTGAGTGAGACGAGCGACTCTGAACAAAAACCAACGACAGGCACTGTTCCGGGGCGTCACGAGGTGTAGTGTCTCACTTAGTGTGCCAGGACAATCGCTGCGCCGTGATCACACTAATTACGATCACTGAGCTAACCGTACTTGTCAGTCGGATGAGCTCCAGACATACACGTCACCGATCAATTTATCATTCAGTGGTGACAGCTGCTCAGTGGTCGCCCCGGAGACTCCTCAGGTGGAGCCCCAGTTTTTTTCCCCTCCCGTTTATATTTTCACTGCGGTTATTCAGCCGAGCCCGGGTGTGTGATAGATAACGGCATCACAGCCTATCTCATGGCTGGCAGCTCCTCCCTGATTCGTGTGTCATCCTGATCCAAACCCCTCCGATGGTATTTAAGCTTGGCACATCATGCCACAAGTGGCTGCTGTTCACATTAGGCCCGCTTGTTATATATCGTCCCCCTTCCCGTGCACGCTGCCCTGCCTCTTTAACGCAGTGTCCGTCTCACGACCATGTCGAGCGTGCCAGAAGAGATCAAACAGGATGCACGGGTCGAGCATCAACATGACCACCACCATCATCACCCAAAGCTCGACGCCAAAACGAGAGCCATCGCGTGCGTGCCTTTTTTTCATTTTCCCCGAGCAGCGCTCACGCCAACATTGACCCTGTTGCGATGCTACAGTAATGCCGATGCCAAGTTGTCCAACCCCTTGCGGGGTGTCCCTTATGACCAGCTCATGGCCGATGTGGAGGTCTTTGCCAAAGAGCGTGGACTGACACACATCCTTCCCGATCTACAAAAGGGTGCGCTTGTTGCACAGGACCCTGACGGTGTGTTTCACATGAGCCCCGCTCTTGGTGCGCAGCTCTGACGTTAGATGTTATTGATAGCGTACAACCGCCTGGATGTTTTCACTGAGGAGGACAGGAGAATCCTCAGCGAAGAAGTGACCAACAAGTGGAAACAGACAGGAACGCTCTACTATGTCAGTTCAAATTGATCAACATGTCTCTGCTGTCGTCCTCACCTCTTACTCGTAGATGGTCGTGATGGCCTCGCTTGCCGCAGCCGTCCAGGGCATGGACGAGGCGGTGATTAACGGCGCTCAGATTGTATACCCATCTCAATTCGGCATTGGTGATTCGACAAGCAGTGAGCACCCCAGTTTTGCATCTGACATCATATCAGAATTCATCACCACTAATCAGAACGTGACCAATGGCTAATCGGGGTTGTGAACTCGGCACCATATCTGTACGTTCCGAGAACACGTTTTTTTCCCACCCTTGATTGATGATGTGCGCAGGTGCTGCGCAACAATCTCTTGTTGGCTGACTGATCCTCTCAATCAATGGCTCGGCCGCAAGAAGACCATTTTCCTCACTTGCATGATATCCTTCCTCACTTGCATCTGGTCCGCTCTAACGAATACATGGTGGCATCTCTTCATCGCTCGGTTTTTCCTCGGATTTGGTATTGGCCCCAAGTCAGCCACCGTTCCTGTGTACGCAGCAGAATGTTCCCCGGCACCGATCCGAGGAGCGCTTGTCATGATGTGGCAAATGTGGACTGCATTTGGCATTTGCCTGGGTGACCTGATCGACCTGCTGTTTTACTTCATTCCGGACTCGACCAGCGTCAAAGGTTTGAATTGGCGATTGATGCTCGGGTCGGCAGGTATCCCAGGGTTGATCGTTTGTTGCCAAGTCCTGTGGGCACCCGAGTCGCCCCGTTGGTTGATCGGCAAGGGGCGCTATGAAGCTGCCTTCAACGAACTCTGTCGCCTCCGTTTCTCTCGAGTTCAAGCTGCAAGAGATCTCTACTACATTCATATACTGCTTGAAGCGGAGAACGAGATGAAGAGGGGAAGGAACCGCATTGTTGAAATGTTTACCATACCACGGAACCGGAACGCAGCACTCGCGAGTTGGATTGTCATGTTTGGCCAGCAATTCTGTGGTGTCAACGTCATTGGTAAAGTATTCCTTTTCGCCAAGTTTGTCTTCTTTGCTCAACGCGTGGGAATATAGCTTACTACTCCTCCAATGTCTTCCTTGCCTCTGGTTTCAGTCAAACTGCTGCGCTGGCTTCGTCTCTTGGTTTTGGTGCACTGAACTGGTTGTTCGCGCTTCCTGCCGTGTTTACGGTAAGCATGCATGACGCTTGTTCATCCACCAATGTTCACTCAAATGATGAATTGTAGATTGACACCTTTGGTCGTCGGAACCTCTTGCTGTTTACATTCCCATGCATGGCAATCTGTTTGCTCATTACCGGTTTCTCGTTCTGGAACGAGTTCGAACCTGGTCGTGTTGCCGGAGTCTCCATCGGTATATGTAAGTGATATTACATTTGGCTCTGCTCGTTCCCTCTGATGCTTGCACACCAGACCTCTTTGCCATCTTCTACTCACCAGGAGAGGGCCCTGTTCCGTTCACCTACTCCGCCGAAGCATTCCCACTCTACATTCGTGACATTGGCATGTCCTTTGCAACCGCGACGACGTGGTTCTGGAACTTTGTACTCTCGATCACATGGCCGTCGCTCGTCCTCGCATTTAAGCCGCAAGGCGCGTTTGGATGGTACGCTGCGTGGTGTTGCATCCTCTGGGTGCTCATTCTGCTGTTTGTGCGAGAGACCAAGGGCAAGACGCTCGAGGAATTGGACCAAGTCTTTGCGGTGCCGGCCCGGGTGCATGCTGCGTATGGGCTCCGGCAAATTCCGTACGGGATCAAGAAGTTTGTGCTGTTCCAGAACCCAGTTCCGGAGGACTTGTATGGATCGCCGTCGGACAGCGAGGTGAGCAGTCAACAGGACGAGCAGGCAAAGAAGGAACTACGGGACGATATGGAGAAGGCGTGATGACCTATTCGTTTCCTGATTGCCCGTTGCTCGCCACCGCCGCCGTGGCATATGGTTTCAAAATTGTAGTATACTCTTTTTTTGCTCTTTTTTTGCTTTCTTCTGCCATTTACCATGTGTGCGCGTGTGCTGTTGTACGAATTGTCGACAATTTCTGTGTATCTATGATTTAACGACATGTGTAGTTGATCAAGATGACGATTTATTACGATTAATTCATCTTTTTGCTATTATCCTCACCCGTCGATGGAAGATGGTCGGATTCAACTGGGCGCAAGTGTGCGTTTAGTGCGGCCATCATTCATCAACCACCATTCCCTGCATCATGGGGCCACTGGGCCCCTTGCAAATGTTTTTATTATTATTCCTAGTCCCTGGATGTACGTGCTCGTGGCTGGATATCTGGACGATATCCGGCTATGACCCGCCGTGAACCTGATCGATTTTAGGTGTTTTTTAAGTGCATGCGTAAAAAAAATAGTACCTGAACTTATAGACCAAGTTCCTGGTTAGTACGCGTTCGTACTAGTACCAGGTCCAGAACCTAGGCGACGTGCGGCCATTGCAGTAAGTACAAGATGTGTGACCCTCTATACCGTATTCAGTTAGTTCTTCGAAGTTGGGACTGATGCTTCTCTTGTTTTTTTTAGGAAAAGAAAAGCCCTAAGGTGCCTGAGATTGAATGAACGAATGAACCGAGTGCCTGGTGGGCCGCCGTTGACGGCAGCTGGTGGACGGGGGCGACTCGCGATCAACGGCGTTAAACCTCATTGGCATATCAGCGAGCAAGGCACGACGCACTACCACCGATATGCGCATCCTATTGTCACGACTGGTGTATCTCCGAGTCCACCGCAATTCCGAGAACCGAGTCGGAGAAGCGGCGGCGTCAGAGTCGGGCTCAGCGTATCTGTACGTCATGATGATATGGAGTCGCCGTCTGCCGTATCGCACGGAGCGTGTGATTCAGTTCTCAGCAGGTTATTGTCCGATAGGAAGCCCAGACTCGCAAACCGAGTTGGCGGGCCGCTTTGAGGGCCGTCCGGGCACTTCGGCAAGAGTAGTTGATCGGGCTGGGTGTGGGTTGAATTCGGAGAACAGTGCCGGCAGTTTATAATAAATAGAATACTGTAAAGACATGGTAAATCTGGTGACGCGGATTTGGGGGGAAGCTTTCTAAAAGAGATATGACTCGGGGCAGTAAGGATGATGCCAGCCTTGGGGGGACGGGGAAACTGAAGGCTGAGGCTCTTTCAATAGCCTCCTTAAGCCTGAGCGGATCAGGATCGACTCGTGTTGAAAACATCGTAGTACTTCAATGATGTCATGACACATAAAAGTATCTGCAATGTGTGTGCACACATAAACTCAAGTCGCTGAATTTCGGAACACCAACTAAGGAGTTCTGAATGACCGGGTGAAATGAAAACCTTCCACCTGAGAGCCGTCATTGCACTCACGACGAGGACTGGGATTTGCGCTGTTTTCAAAAGGAATCGTCTTACTGTGATGCACTCTTCTTACTACTCCACGTGTGTCTTAATGTCTCAACTCGATGTTGTGCGCAAAAATCACACTTTCATAACGTGTTTGTTCGATTGAAGTACGTTCCGCAACAAGCAATTAAACCCAAGAAACAAAATTATCCCGCCGCCCCGATGCGACGCCGCTCAGTAAACAGGCCTGGGTGACGCCAAACGACCAACATTGTCTACCCTCCCGTTCAGACCCTGCGGCGATGGCCCCTCGTACTGTGAACAAGGTACCGCTGTGTTTAGGACTGCCGACTGTACGACAGATTGTCCGCCATTGGAGTAGGGGTCGACACGGTCAAGGCCCTTTTGAAGTCCTCCAAGAAGGATCTTGAGCATATACTCCGTGTCAAACGCTCCATGCGCAGGGTCGTATGGCGTGCAGTCAATGATATTCTATCCGAGCATTCAGCGATCAATCTAAATGTGCAATGAAACCAAACGTCGAAACGTACTCTGATATTGTACCGGTTCACGAGCTCATCATCGAGTACGTGCAACAACGCCGACGCAGCCGGGTCTGTCCCGATTTGCACGAACTGAATCCTGAACATGTCTTGCTTGACCTGGCGATCGTCGAGACGATTTGCCACGTCAACGATCACTTTGTCCAGTTCGGCTTGGTCGGCTGCAAACATCACTTGTAAATCGCATTCAGGAACAGTTAGAAATTATAACTTACTCGGGAGACCATCGGTGATCACGACGACGACAATGGGCTTATGGGTAGATTGTTCGTCTTCTATAAGAGGTACGTAGTGGTCAATGATCTTGCCCAACGTTTCACCAGTGGGGGTGTCTTCGCCTGGGAAGTATTTTAGGACCATATTGGTATGGGCATATGTATATGACACATACCATCGGGTAGCACTCGATTAAACAAAGCATCCACCTCCGATTTCGACTGTAATGTAATCGCTTGAATCGATGCCCTTATGGAACGAGGAAAAATAGTTACCTGCATGTCTGGAGTATAATCATCCCGGTGCATGAAGTGAATATCAGCACCGTTCGACCCGTATTGGTTGTTGATGTCTACAATTCCACCGAGGGCTTCTTGGGCTTGTTCCCAGAGGTCACCCTCTTGCATCTAGTGGAAAATGTCAACGGACTGCATAAGCCTGCTAAAAATGCATCTACTCACGGACAACGAATCATCAATGACGATGACAGTCTTGATCTCACTGTGAACGATGAGCAGAAAGAAAGTGGAGTACGAGGGAGACACGCACGCCAATCGTTTAAGAGACTCTGCATCTACTCCCGGTATCGGTTCCCATGATTCTTCTGGCCCCCCCTGCCCCCCATGTTCTGTCCTTCCAGTTTCTCCTGGCCTTCCTGTCTGTCCCAACCGGACATCAAAGCTGCGATCACGGATGATTCGTAGAAGATCGCCTTCGGCCAGCGTTACGTTGACCGACTCCGCCTCCACATCTCGATATTTGCGCTGCTGCGCGAGAACGACTGTACCCTGACTGAGCACCCCATCGGAGGTCACAGGAGCGAAGCCCCAGCGAAGCTGTGAAGCAAAAACAAGCACTTCATAGTTGGTGACCTGCAATCGACCTCAGTTTATGAACTTTGGTCAACACAAGAGGTACGCACAACACGCTCTCTACCGGCGTATCCAATCACCGCTCCATACTTGACACTCGCCTTGCCAATGTCTGTCCGATCAATGTCTTCAGCCACTAATTGCATAGTACAAAGATCAATTACTCACGAAGACCGCCCTCCAAGAGAGCCCGCGCGATATACAGAGTACACCCACTGCGATCTTCTCCGAATGGAACTGCATTGTCTGGAATCTTGTTACCCTCAGTTAAGACCTATGAAAGTATCGACATCAAATTAGTTTCCAGGAGCCGCAATGTATGAAGAGAAGTCATACCCAAACGAGAGGAACAGAAGAACCATATGTTTTGAAGTATTCGGTGCTTCTGCGAGCCGCCTCGAGCCACTCTCCTTTTTGGATCACAGAGCGGGTATCGGCTATCGTTGGCGTGATAGGTCTATTACCGAGGCCGGATATCGTCCTCTTCCTCTGCTCGGTCGCGAACGAGTAGGATGCATACTCCGTGGATGCGGACAAGGCTGAACCGACGTTACCGTTGCCGAGGTTGGTTCCTAGGAAAGCAGATCCCGCCGGTTCTGCGACGGCGGACAATCTTGGACCATCGCTCGTGCCGAAACCAGCTGCGGAGAAGGTGACTTTAGGCTGCTCTACGGAAGTAGTCAGGGTCAAGTTGTTGTCAGGGAGGTTGACTGCGGGGATAGTAGATTGAGGCTGCTCTGTGGATGCGGACAGGCCACTTGTGACGCTAGCTACGGGAAGAGCGGATTGAGGCTGCTCTACGGATGTGGACAAGGCAAAGCCGTTGCCATTCTTGAGGTCAACTGCGAGGGATACAGGTTTCTGCTGCTCTGTGGAAGTGGACAAGGTTAAACCATTGTCATTCTTAAGACCGACTGCGGGGAGAACATCCTGCGGCTGGGATGCAGCCAAGGTTATACCGTTGCCGTTAACTTCAAGGGAAGCAGACTTCTGCAGGGACGCAGGCGAGGTGAAACCACTACCGTTTCTGACGTTAACGTCAAGGGAGGAAGATTTCGTCTTTGATGACCTTTGTAAGAAGGACATGGTGAGCAAGTTGTGTGAGCGAAGAGTGAGGTTTGTGATGCTCATTAACTCACTGATCATTGTGACTTTATACCTGCTACGTGAGACTCAAGGAACACTGTGTCATATGCTGAACGGCAATTATGATGGGCCGTCATGGAGAGTGCCTTAGGAGCAGGTCATCGGGCGTTGAGTGGAACAAGAGAATTACACAGTAATGTCAACCTGGGGCCGGAGTTGACCGGTCGGGGGCCTTGTCAGAAGGTCAGGTCCAGGCCCGTTATTCCAAGGATCTGGATGAGTATACGCTGCATGTCAGGGAGGGCAATGAGAATAGGTTATCTGGTTAGCATACGCGCACCTGCAATTCATCTACATCGAAGTTGTCAAGAGACTCATGATTCTTCTGCCGTCGCAATATCGTAGCTACGTCATGCTATTAGGAACAAGTTGGAACCAGGTCTGAAGAGACACAGGTTAAACATTCGTCCAGCAAGCAACTTATTGAATTTGAGCAGTACTGGTCCGCATTGTTTCCCATTCTTACTCTCTTTAGCTTGCACAAGTACGTGTTTGTGGCCTACAACACAGCGAGTCAGCAACAGTTCTTACCCAACTCTCGGAGTGATGTGGGCGCCGAGGACGCGATGACAGGCGTGGTATCTGGTAATTTGGTTGCATGAGTCTTCCAGGATCTTGTTCAGGGCGAACTTGTGCATCGCAAGGTCAAACGCTTGAAATGATAGATTGCTGCAAGACTTTTCCACGTCGGTCGGCACTGAGAGTGTAGCGGTAACAAGAGAGAGGTACGACGAATCAAGGTACTGATCACTCTTGGGTCTAGCACCCAACGTACATGGGCGTAGCGAGTGAGTTGATGACCCGGGCGCTCCGACTCGTCGCGGGTAAATCCCACACGGTCATGTTCCTACTAGCGGCAGCTTCGGTGAGTATTTCCCGGTCGCCCTCATATACTGCACAGAATGGTCGCCCATCAAGCTGTATTAGTGGGCTTGAAACGAAGACACCGTTCATAATGAATGAATTACAACTCTGTGCATGCTTGCTCGGTGACTTCCCATCGCGCTTCCGTGACGGACGGTATGATACGCGACAACTCGTCCACGTTCACCCCTTGTAGCCCAGTTATTGGGCCTGGGCCTGTCACTTGACAAGGCCCAGGCCAGGTCGAACAGACGCTTTCATCCCTGGTCAGGCCCTCCGTTGTCCCACCAAGTCAGCACCAATGTTCTCCTTTCACTCAACCTCCCCTTGTTCAACAGGTACTCTCCATGACGGCCCATCATAATCGCCGCTCAACGTTTGGAAAAGCACCCCCCGAGTCTCACGCAGCAAGGTATAAAATCATGACGACGAGCGCGTTAGTGAACCTCATACACTCCACCCTTCACTCATACAGCTTTCATCCCCATGTCCTTCTTGAAAAAGTCTGCTCAGCTGAGATCTACTCGCTCTACAGCCAACCTCCGCAATGGAAACGGCTTCACCTTGTCCGCTTCTCGAAATGATCTCCCTACTGGCAATCGCACCTTGCGTGCTCAGACGAAGGACGACTTCGCCGTAGGGGACTTCGCCTTGTCTGCATCCGTGACGGAGCCGAGATTTGACCCCTCAGTCAACTTCGGCAACGGCAATGGTTTAACCTTGTCCGCATCCCAGCCGCAGGAGAGTCTCCCCACAGTCAACCTCAAGAATGGCAATGACTTTACCTTGTCTGCATCCGCTGAACAGCTAAAAGTCGCTTCCCCGGCAGTTAGCTTCAGCATGAGCAATGGTTCTCTATCCGCACTCGCAGAACAATCTCCCTCTGCTCTTCCCGCAGTTACCCTCACAAACGGCAATGGCTCGACCTCGTCCGTATCTGTCTCTCCGGTAGCTAGCCTCAATGCGATCAATGGTTCTACGGTATCCGCCTTCCCAGAACAGCCTCCATCTGGTTTTCCCGCCGTCAGCCTCAGTACGATCAATGGTTCACCGGTATCCGCTTTCACAGGACAGCCTCCATCTGGTTTTCCCTCCATTAGCTTCACGGATAGCGATGTCTCGACCATGGCCACATCCGCAGAAGAGTCGAAACTTGCTTCATCCGCGGTTAGCTTCAGTACGAGCAATGATCCCACGTCGTCCGCATTCGCAGAGCAGCCACAGTCTGGTCTTTCCGCATTTAGCCTTACAAATAGCGATGGTTTGGCCGTGTCCGCATCCGCAGAGCAAGCTCAATTTGCCTTCCCCGAAGCTAGCCTATCTGGCAGCAAATTGGCCTTGACCGCCTCCGTAGGGCAGCCGAAAGTCACCTTCTCCGCAGCTGGTTTCGGCACGAGCGATGGTTCAAGATTGTCCGCCGTCGCAGAACCGGCGGGATCTGCTTTCCTAGGAACCAACCTCGGCAACGGTAACGTCGGTTCAGCCTTGTCCGCATCCACAGAGTATACGAGTTCCTCGTTCACGACCGAACAGAGGATGAGGACTGGAACGATATCCGGCTTCGGTAACAGACCTATCACGCCAACGATAGCCGATACCCGCTCTGTGATCCAAAAAGGAGAGTGGCTCGAGGCGGCTCGCAGAAGCACCGAATACTTCAAAACATACGGCTCTTCTGTCCCTCTCGTTTGGGTATGGCCTTTGTTCATACATTGTGACCCCCTGGAAACTAACATAACATCGATACTTACATAGGTCTTGACTCAGGGCAACAAGATTCCAGATAATGCGGTTCCTTTCGGAGAAGATCGCAATGGGTGCACTCTGTACATTGCGCGGGCCCTCTTGGAGGGCGGTCTTCGTGAGTAATTAGTCTCTGCTATGTGGGTAGTGGACTCAAGATATTGATCGGACAGACATTGGCAAGGCGAGTGCCCAGTATGGAGCGGTGATTGGATATGCTGGCAGAGAGCGCGCTGTATGTACCTCTTGCGTTTACCAGAGAACGCGAGCTGAAATTGGTTTCAGGTCACCAACTATGAAGTGCTTGTTTTTGCTTCACAGCTTCGCTGGGGCTTTCCTTCTGCGGTACCTGAAGGAATACTCGGTCAGGGCACAGTCGTTCTTTCTCAGCAGCGCACTGGTAAATATCGGGATGTGAAGGAGTCAATCAACATAACGCTAGCCGAGGGTGACATACCGCGAATCATTCGTGACCGCAGCTTTGATGTCCGGTCCGGACAGGCCGGACTGATGGGATCGTCAAGACAGACAGGACAGATGGGACGGGCCGGACTGATTAAACGGACACCACAGACAACGGGAGAGGATGCAGAGTATCTTAAGCGATTGGCGTGCGTGCCTCTTTAATATTTCGCTTTCTTTCTGTTGATTTATGTTAGTGAGGTCAAGACTGTCATCGTCATTGATGATTCATTGTCTGTAAGTATGAATATTGGCATTTTTGCGCACTCCGTTGACTCTGCGCTAGATGCAAGAGGGTAATCTTTGGGAGCAAGCCCGGGAAGCTCTCGGTGGGATTGTGGACATCGCCAACCGATACGGATCGAACGGTGCTGATATTCACTTCATGCACTCGGATGATTATACTCCAAACATGCAGGTAAATGTCTCTCCTCGATCCGAAAGGACTTCCGTTCAGATAATTATGGTATAGTCGAAATCAGAGGTAGATGCCTTGTTCCGACGAGTCGTACCAGAAGGTATGTGTCGTTCATATATGTCCACAGCATTGAATATGGTCCTAACTTATTTTCCAGGTGAACATACCCCCACTGGCGCAAAGCTGGGTGATATTATCAACCACTACGTACCTCTTGTTGAGGATGAACGATCTACTCATGAGCCCATCGTTGTCGTTGTGATCACCGATGGCCTTCCAAGTAAGCTGCAGTTTCCAAAAGTTCTCGAACGCTCCTTACAAGTGACGCCTCCAGCGGACCAAGCCGAACTGGACAGAGTGATCGTTGATGTGGCAAATCGTCTTGACGCTCGTCAAGTCAAGCAAGACATGTTCAGGATCCAATTTGTGCAAATCGGAACTGATCCGGCTGCCTCGGCCTTGCTGCGCATACTCGATGGCGACCTCGTGAACCGATACAAGATCAGGGTATGCTTATGCGGTTTTTGCATGTCTGGGATGATGACTGAAGACCTGGACAGGATATGGTTGACTGCACTCCGTACGATCCTGCGCAGGGTGCGTTTGACACAGAGTATATGCTCAAGGTCCTTCTTGGGGGACTTCGGAAGGACTTGGACCGTGTCGGCTCTTACCCTAACGGGGGGCAATCTGGGGTACTGTCACCTACGGGCACCTTGTCAAGGTACGAGCGACCTTCACCGCAGGGTCTTACCGCGAGGCTAGGAAATGCTGGTCCTCGTTCGGTGTCGCCCAGGCCGGTGTACTGACGCCGCATCGCTGCGTGCGTGTTTTCGTGGGTTGGATTGGGCGGATCATGAATATTGAATACTTGTCTCCACAGGCGGACAATCCATTCATAACATTCACGTTGCAACACATTCATGTAACGCATTTTGTTCCGCAAAAAATACATAAATTAAATACACCTGGGACTTTGTAGTTCGAAACGAAAAATATGAGAGGTTCTTGACGGCAACAAGTCAAAGATAGCGTTTGCTGGCAGGATTTTCTCGGCTGCATTGATTCACCTGCCCTAAACTCGCTTCCCCGACCGAACCACGCTTGAATTTCTACTTGCACAGCGCTCGGTTGGTTGTCGTCCTCATAGACAGGTAAGTTTTCAGTATCGTTATCCTCCAACTCTTCCCTTCCTTCTCCAAAGTGTCCAAGGATGAGACTTCGTTTCAGTTATCCCTGTCTTAACTGCCATGTCGAGAAAGACTAATTCAACGTTTCTGACGACCATTTTGCCTCGAACTCTTTATTTTCTTCCGTTCCGCGTCGAGGCTTGTTGCTCACATGTTGCCATCTTCAGGGTTTCTCTTGCGAAAGTGGTGCTATACATATATGAGTGCCATTCTGCTTTCGGGAATAAAGAAAAACATCAATCGAAATCTGTTTCTGCCTGTACTAGACACATCGTCTTGATTATGATGAATGGCCCCGTCTCAGTCAAGTCTCTGCGCGTCACTGTTCCCACTGAGTGGAGGGAGCGAGAGAGAACATGTGATGTTTAACTTGTAGCCTCCTGGGGACAAGATTCAAAGACGTCTCAGCTCAACGCAAGACTGAGATACCATCATGTTTCTTCTGCGTCGCCGAACCTAGATTTCATAAACCCTTATGTTTGCTGGCAAGCGCTCGCCCATCACTACATCATTTACAAATTATATGATCACCTATTAAGAAAATTGCTCTTACGCTGCCACAATAAATGCCCCAGAACCCACAGGTCCCAGCGTAAACCCGCCCTGGACCACCTCCGCGACCCCACTCACATATACCGTGCTCACGCCAGTCCCTTTGAGACCCAGCGCGTCCCACCCCACGTTCTGGTCCACATAGTTGGTATTGGCCGCCAGCACGAGTGTCTGCGCACCCGCATGCCACGTCGCCACGGAGGCGCCCCCAACGATGTATGTCGTGCGCACGGACGCGGGGTTGAACAAGTATGGCGTGATCTTGGGTAGGCTCAGCGCGAATGCGGACGCGGCGCTCTTGATGTCCGCCGGCATCGGGTCGGCCCATGGGACGATGCCCAATGCACCCTGGTTGACGCCCAAGATGCTCTGCACGACCCACTCCTCGCCCGTCGGCGCGCGCAACCAGTATCTAAAGTTATACGAGTGTCCTGTCAGAAAACTAGCATGATGACAGCGAGCGAAATAGCGTGCCGACGCATAGGCCTGCTGGCAGATTGTGGTTACTCACTCGGAGCCTCCGAATGCCTGAGGAACAGTCCACACAGACTTGGTACGTTCCCAGCCCACCACTTCCAACCGATTGTTAAAACTCGACATGCGATCGCTAACGTCAAAGTATGACCCGATACCGCTATTCGCAGGGACGTCGTCGGCCCCGTAATACGACGAGTTGGGCGGCACGGCCGCTGTATCGCCTGCAGGGATGCTCAAGCAATTATCGCAACCGCAGTCACCATAGTCTGATGTGCAGGGCGTGTCCCACTCGTTGGACCAGGTCACGTTGATTCCGATCATATACACGTCTTGCATGACGACGTCTGTGCCGGCCGTGTAGGACGACCAGTAGTAATCCTGGCAGTTGAGGACGAGACTGACGGGGTGATACCCGTCCAAGCTATAGATCAAATCGTAAGCGATCGTGGTCGCGTTGAGGGGGTCCGAGGAGCCGTCAGGTTCGTCTCCTGTGTACCAAAGGAGGAGGTTGGGCTTATTTTTGATCGCGTTGACTTGTTCGGTGACAGCAGTTGAGTTCATGTAGTCATAGCGCATGTCGTACATGAGGTACAGTCCAACTTCTTGCATCCTGTCGATGACCATATTCAGCGCGGTCAAATTGTCGAATGTCGGGATTGGGTGTATCTATTCCTCGTGTCAATGGTGATATCTCCTTGGCAAACGTGGACGTACAATGGTGAATCTGTAAGTCAGGGTAAGCATCAACATACAAGGGAATCAGATGAACGAGATATTACCCTTGCTCTTTCAATTCATCGATTATAGAAAGATTCGACGCCAGATAGCCACCAAACGTCGTGTAGAATCCGATGGCGAACACTGGCTCGTAGGACCCGCCAAGTCCAGTCGCAGGTTTGGCCAAAAGCGCGCCCGTTCGAAGGTCCATCTTTGTCACCGAGCTGTCTGTTGGGTTCGGTAACACGGACAGCGCCGTCGTTGCCGAGAATGTTTGCGATGCAGCCGCATACGTTGCTTCGCAGGAGAGGTTATAGGCCGCCCTCTGGGGCGTGATGCCCTTTAGGCTGAACGGTAATTCGTATGCGGTCGCGTTCAAGGGCACGGACCCGGTGGCGAGGGTGCGTCCGTCCAAGCTGACTGTCACATCAAGCAGGGTATCATCACTGAAGAGCTGGATGTGTTCGGCATTGGCGATCTGGTAGTATACGACCGGCGTGTCGATGAGGATACCTGCAAGAGATACAACGTCTTCTGCGAGGTATGGCCGGATTGCAGGGGCACACCGGAAAGCGAGGAGGGGGTCTGAAGACGGGTATGGAAGAGGGAAATTGCCTCCCGGTACAACGATATTCTCTGTGGACATGTAGCTCTTCCCGCACCTGTAGTCATCACGAATTTATCAGTATGTTGTGGAATACAACGTCGAATATGCGTACCATGTCTGCGCGAGGACTCCGATGGGGAGGAGAGCGACAGCGATAACGAGTCGATTCATGACGGGCAAACTGCGGGGGTGCCCTCGAGGGGAAGGAAACCCTGGGCAGCTGGGTTCGGCAAAAAATAGTCCAACGGAAGACCATGTGATGTGTGTGCATATGTTCGGGGGTAGCTCGGAAGAACGACTCGGAAATATATCAACATGCGGCTTCACTATATCTTATCACAGACCTGGCCAGGTTTGTGCCTCCGAAGGATGTTTCCAATCGAACTTGACCATATGTTTGGGCGATCCATTGACCCAAGCTGGACTTGGATAAACACCATGCCATCATGCCATGGGGAATACTGAGGCTCAGGATTTGCATCCCATGTCACTTTTCCAGAGAAAGTTGAGTTACGTGAAATATACGTACGCAGCGGTGACCCGACGGCGGAATGCCACAGAAGGCCGCATGTCCAGCGCTGTGGCATGGTAGCTTCGAGATGAGTACGGCCAGGCCATGGCACTGGCCCAGCCTCGAGCATGCGGAAGACGGCGATCACTGGCTGTAGAAGAACTAATTGACAGGATTTTCTGGGTCCGAGTAATTAGTAGAAAGTCAGCGCACGTGACCCACGCGTTGTTGTCGCGAGGTTTGGGCCTTCTTCTGTTGTTTCAGTACATACTTATTTATTAATGGCGTCGACCAAGAAGCAGCCACTCAGCCATGCCCCCAGCAACGCCAAGAAGCGCAAGTCCAGCGACAACGACGACGCCGGTCGCACGCCCAAGCAACCCAAGATCAACGCCTTCTTCACACCCCGCGTCTCGCTCAATTCCACCTGTGGCACAGACAAGACGACGTCTGTCGCCGAGCTCAGCGATGAGCAACGCGCTGTGCTTTATCTTGTTGTGGAAGAAGGGAAGAGCGTGTTCTTCACGGGATCTGCAGGTACGTGTCGTCTGGATGGCGTATATATACATTATATCACGCGGCGGCCAACAGATTGACGGTTTGCACGAATATAGGGACGGGGAAATCATTGCTCTTGAGGGCGATCATATCGGCGTTGAGGCGCAAGCACGCCAACAGGCCGGACTATATTGCCGTCACGGCGAGCACTGGCATGGCAGCATCCAATATCGGAGGTGAGGATAGTGATAGATTGCAGTTGTCCTTTGCACGCTGATTGCCCGTGATTCGGTTTTCAGGAATGACAGTTCACTCTTGGGGTGCAGTAACGCCCGGAAACAACGACATTGATTGTCAAATAAAATGTATACGGACATGTAAACCTGCACTGCAACGATGGAAGAACGTCAAGGTAATGATTATCGATGAAGGTGAGTCGTTCACGCGCCGCGGTCACTTCTCTGATGCCAAATATCGTGTGCAGTGTCTATGCTTGACGGAAACTTGTTCAACACGCTTGCCACGTTGGCAGACAGCCTCCGAAAGAAGACGAACAAACCCTTTGGTGGTATTCAGGTGCGTGTGTGTATGTCGATCGAGCATGGACGCTAGCTCATCGAACATAGCTGGTGATAACGGGTGATTTCTTCCAACTTCCGCCCATCTGCAAGGGAGAGGTCTTCTTTGCCTTTGAAAGCGAGGCCTGGAAGACGTGCATAGAACATACCATCACACTAAGTAAAGTGTTCCGTCAAAAAGACGACAGTAAGTACTTCCCTATGGTTAGTGCGTACCTTGAACTTGTCATCTGTTTAGATTTTGTATCTCTTCTGACTGAGATGCGGCATGGAGCGATTTCCGCGCATGCATGTACAACATTTAAGTCCCTTTCAAGACCACTCCCGCCTTCGCCGCCATCGATGCCAAACATCCTACCGACAGAGCTATTCGCCATGAGACACGAAGTAACAAATGCAAACTCTACCCGTCTCAGAGCCTTACCGCACACTCTTTACACGTTTCACTCGCATGATACATTTCCTAATACCCCGGGGATGACGTCAGGAATGACGAAAAAAGTATCGTCGTCCGTGGCTGCAAAACCACACGTTGACTCAAGTCACGCACCACACAAACTTGCGAGCGCACCCTCGGGTTCTAAGCGCGAAGGCCTCTTTTCTGGTATTTTGGCGGAAAAAACCCTAGAACTCAAGAAAGGCGCCCAAGTGATGCTCGTCAAGAACGTCGACGAAATGCTTGTGAATGGATGCGTAGGGAAGGTTGTTGGCTTTTTTAGGTACCGAGAAGTTATGAACTCCATTCACGGGGAGAGCGATAACAAGCGGCCTGTGGGTGGAAAAACCACGGGGTTTGTTCGCAATGTCAATGTTGGCCCGGACGGTGGTCTGCTCAGTGCCAAAGAGAAAACTACCGACAAAGAGAACATCGAGAGTGGGGATTCCAAGACCCCTGTGTCTCAGAAAGAAGAGGAGGTGTTCCCTGTTGTGGAATTTCCGACACCCGAAGGAGGGAAGGAAGCGGTGTTAGTGATGAGGGAGGAGTTCAGGGTGGAGGACTCTGAAGGTAAACTGCTTGCGCGTCGGATGCAGGTATGTCATCGGTCGCCATTCCGGGCCGCTAAGATCTCACCCTCGAAGGTCCCTCTCATTCTTGCCTGGGCCATGTCCATCCATAAAAGCCAAGGTCAGACCATCCAACGAGTGAAGATCGACCTCGGAAGAGTGTTTGAGAAAGGTGAGTAGAACGGCGCGCGACTTACGAGTTTGTTACTAAGGAGGATGGCAGGCCAGAGTTACGTCGCTCTTTCTCGGGCCGCGACCTTGGATGGATTGCAAGTCCTGCGGTTCGACCCCAAGAAGGTATGTCAAATTCAAGCTTGATGGAGATTCTTGTGGTCTGAGAACGTGTCAGGTCATGGCCCATCCGAAAGTCATTGAATGGAACAAAACACTTCAAACGTCTGGAGCGGCATCCATTCCCAGTACTACTTCGTAAATTGTTCAAACCAATATGTTATTGGGTATGTATTTTGAGCATGTGTGGGAGAAGTGGCAACGCCGTGTCGGTCCACTATCTTTCTTGGAGGATAGGTACGATAAATGTTTATGCATACTACAACAACTAAAATCGCACTCGTCGAACAGCCTCAGTTTACAGGAATGCTCTTTAGGTATTCGACCCTGTACGGATTAACATCTGTGGCCGCATCCCTATTGTAAGGTGTCCACTTGGGTTCATCCTGGGGAAACGGGATATATGTGAGTATGTGATGCGACTGGTGCCATATCGATTGGGATCTTGCCTTGAACAATCTCATTGCCTTGATGGTGTTTTTCTCATCAAGTGTAAAACGGTGGTAGATGCCAGCGGGAAGGACCATGAGGTCGCCTGCATCGACTGCGCATCGGATCCACCTTTCAGAGGGATGCTCTATCCACTCACGCCGACGCCAAGGGTGGGAACGGTTGGCGTAAGGAACAAGTATGAGAGCCCAGAACGATGGACGGGTGCTTACCACGAACATCAAAGAAGCCACTGCCCTCGACGATATACCTGATTTCCTCGTCCTCGTGCATATGTCTGTAGAACATCACCTCTTATCAACATCCGCCGAAGCGTCGAGAGCCAGGCGCGAGCGGGAGGAAACATACTCTTCATAAAAGTTTTTGATCTTTGCCTCGTAGAGATCGCCGAGACCTTCTTTGGTGATGGTGATGACGTCCCTGTTCTTGTATCCGCGTTCGCGAGCGACGGCGTCGATTTCGGGGTAGTCGCCTGTCGCAGGGACTGGGACAGGGATGCGCCAGTGGAGGACGCCGATGGAGGCGAGGGCGGCGTCGCTGACAAGAATGCCAGAGTAGTGGGGGAGGCGTTGGTCTCCGGGGACGTCGTCAAAGTAGTAGGCGCGCATGATGGTTGTAATTGAGATCGACGTTGATAGAGTGAGAAAGAGACCACTGGCAGCAGCTCAGATATATTATCTGCGGTACTTATCAGTTGGGTGTCATCATCCCACGTCCGAGTCGTAAGCAATTTCGGTTGTTCTCACCGTACGATGTCCCTGCCATGCGTTCACTGACAGCTTCCATAATGATTAAATAAATTGACTTTCTCTCTTCCAGCTTCCATTTAGCGCCGAGACACGGAACCACGAGCTCGGAGGATGACGCCTGCCAGCTCCCTGACTCAGGAGTCATTGAAACGGGCTCAACTGGTGGCAGTGATCATTGCTGCAAGTGACGAGGCAGCCAGTCTGGCCCATCAACAAGGTGGACTCGGAACCGCCTCTATCACGCAGCTCCTTCCAGAACCCACCGTACCAGTGAACACCCGGCAACACATGGCGTCCACATTGCATTACTTGTAAATGTCGCCGACCTGGATCGGCGTTCCACATAGATCAGGGAGCAAGCATTCAGTCCCAACCAGCAATATGATTCGCCGGTCGGCGTTCTGGTCGGGCTTATTTCCAAGCATCCCGTTCCGTTCGGCGATGGCACGTTGCATGCCCGAGAAGCGAAAACCGCGTGTTTTCCTCAGTGCAGCCATGCACTGTGTCACGGCATTGGATGACGGCTGGCTCACCTCCACCATCGTTTCTACCGCTCGTCCACTCGTGGGGCCCACGGACACAGATATATTTCGAGGGCGCTAGCCTGATACAGCACAAACCTATCCTTTATTCCAATGACAACGCAGGAGAGCACGACTCGCGTCCCTCGAACATCCAAATGTCCAGCCGATGCACCTCTAGGTTCACGAAACCTCGTGGTGTGCATTGATGGAACGTCGAATCAGTTTTGCACTCAGGTGAGAACACAACACTAACAATCCTTTCGAACTCGTTTGACTCACGTTCATCAACCCACTTTAGAATACAAACATCGTCGAGTTCTACAGTCACATCACGAAAAACGATCGTCAACTCACGTATTACAGCAGCGGCCTCGGCGCAATCGCCAAGGTCGACGGTGCGTCTTTGAGACACCGACTATCCAATGACCTGGACATGGCTATCGGCCGGTAAGTGATCCCATGCGCTGCTATAGCAGATAATGATCATCCTATTTTCGGTACAGGAACCTACACAAGGTCATCATGGCTTCCTACCGCTGGCTTTCTGACAACTACCAAGATGGGGACAGAGTATTTTTGTTCGGTGAGAAGGTCATCTTATGATGTTGATAGTATGCATGTCTCACTCATGTCCCAGGTTATTCACGCGGCGCTTATCAAGTGCGAGCGTTGGCAGGTATGATTTCTCGGGTGAGTTTGTCTTCTAAAAAGGTGTTGTCTGTCGCGACTCAATAGATACTGGAAAGGTCGGACTACTTCTCCCGGGGAACAACGAGCAAATACCTTTGTGAGATTGTTCATTACTCCAAAGTATATTCCTCTCATGTATTCGCAGTGCCTTTGAATTATACTCGAAAACGGCGGACGATGATTCGAGCCTGGCAAGACCCGCTAGTGTCATAAGTCAACCTGCGACGAAAGAATCCAAGAAAAAGGCCAAATACTCCGAGCTGGCGAAAACGTTCCAGAAAACGTTCTGTCGAGGCGACGTTCATATCCATTTCGTCGGGGTGTGGTGAGTCTTCGCAAGCTCTCGTATCTTCGACGAGTCCTGATCTCAACCTCTCAGGGATACTGTGTCTTCAGTTGGCTTCGGCAGAGGCAAGACGTTGCCTTGCACGACGACTTCCTGTGAACATATTTGCCGTTTCCGACACGCACTAGCCCTGGACGAGCGACGTGTCAAGTTTTTGCCCGAGTATGTGTACGGTGGACGATCCAGCGGCAGTGATGGCGAGCGTATCAAAGAGGTCTGGTTTGCGGGCTCGCATTCAGACGTGTAAGTCCGTATCAGTTGTCGCACTCTCTGTCCTAACGTCGGGTCAAAGTGGCGGTGGAAACAGACGGAACGAGAGACTTCAGTCTGGAGATATTCCGTTGTTGTGGATGCGAAGTCAAGCTATCGCTACCGGGCTGACTATGGAACCCGTACAAGTGATATGGAAGATCGATGACTTGAACAAGCCAATCACACGTTCGTTGAATCTCGGATGGTGGCCATTCGAATTGTTGCCTCTCAAGCGCTTACTATACTACAACTCCGATCGGCAAACCATCAGGTGAGACGCTACAACATCATTCGGGCACGCATCTGATTGTTGTCAGGCCTCACTTTGGGGGACCCCGGAGAATCTTGCCAGGACAAAAAGTGCACGTCTCGGCGCTATTCAAGAACAACTACAAGCCTTATGCTCAGTTCTACCACAAATCCGAACCATGGCCAGAGCCCATGTTTTGGAACGATGAAAGCAGTCATCAGCGACTTCAGAATCTATCAGATTCGTGGGAGAAAGATATATTCGAACAAAGTTCGATTCAGGCACTCCTCGATGGTCTGAATCGAGGCGACCCAAACCTAGATGCACTGGACCGTCTAGCCTTCATGGCCAGCTTCGGTGGGTTCACATCTTCTTATTTCTCTTTGTTGCCGATGTTGATATGTTACTCAGAGGTTTGTAAACCTACTATCCGCAACAATGAGAATGCAAAACATATTTTGGCCACGTTCCTGAATAGCACTGATAGATTGATACGGCTCAGCACTGCCGTCACCTATTGCGAGTTAGGATGGACCCAGGACTGGCGTTTGGAGACGACTCACGCTGAACTTGGTCAACACATCACGGAAGACATATCTGAGTTGTTGAAGGACAATCAGGATCACCGTTTTGCTTGCATATATCTTCCATCTCTTTGCAAATGGACGGACTTGAAGGCAAGATTGATCAATGACGAGAACTTGAAGAAGCTTGTCAATTTCTGCGACAACACACGCATGGCCAAAAATGAGGATGGAACTTCTACCGTTGCTTTCCATAGCGCGCAGGCCTTGTCCGTCTTAATGAAGTGTGCGTGACGTTGATCTACCCTGTATCTATCCATGCTGATCCGTACCAGTGGACGACGAAGTGGCTCAAAGGCTCCTCGATATAGAAGCAGTATCCGATATTACGGAGGCATTGCGATCAAATTGCAAGTGACGCAGTCTACTCGATCACGTGTAAGGCTTACATGAATTCGACAGGTAAACCTGTATTAGTCTCCGTGTTGAGTGTCCTGAATGGGTTGGTGAAGTATGGTGTGTATATTTCTCCACGCCCATTAAGCTCTCACTGACCTGCCCCAGAAAAGGGCAGGGATTCCATGAAAGCGGGGACCACCATCGCGACACTTCTCAACCTGGTCAAACAATTCGATGACTTTGTTTCACCGGCGGCCACTCATGTCCTTTGCTCCCTCCTTCCAGAAGGTTTGTCCCACAATAGCAACTGCAGGACAAGAATCCGTCGTTGACGTGAACTCACAGATGAGCTGAGGACAACGATACTCCAATTTGGGGTGCTCTCGACCTTCCTGGATATGCTCGATCGGTGCTCTAACGAAACAAAGAAGGTAGCGTGTCAAGCGTTGGTTGAATTCGCTGAACATAGTATGCCGTTCTGTTTTGTCTCTAGTTAGTTTTATTCGTGGGACTAATGCCGATCACAGAGGACGTCCAACTGGAGTTGTCCCAGCAAGGTTACCTAAAAATACTTGCGAAACGGGTGCAGAGTCCCGTTCCAAGCAAGCGTGATGGGGCCATTTCCGCCTTGGTAGAGCTTAGCAAGACACAAGGTGCGGGTGTTTTAGTGTTGTATATTATTCGAAACTCAATGATGTCCGGGCTAGTGAGGACGACGGTGACGGAGGCCATCAAGGCGACAAAGATGATCGACTTTCTGGTTGGACGACTCAACCAGAAATCGACCGCTCTCTCTGCTGCCTCGGTATTAGCACGTCTCTTGAAGATTGGTAGGCACCTGGGTGGACAGTGACAAGGCTGGGTTTGCTGATTTACTCGGTCAGACGACGTGGCAGTAATGGTGTCCGACGACGAGCGCGGTGCGGGTGTGAGTATTGTGGGCATGCTTCGACGTCGCTGGTTCGACGGCGTGTGTGGAGAGGACGGCCTCCAAGTATTATCAGAGCTGCTCGAGTGTGGTCAGTCCGCATGCAGTGGAGTTGGCTTGAAAAAATACGCTTTTGACAAAACTCTTCGGTTTGACAGAACGGTTGCAGTCGGTCACGCTGAAAGCGGGGGCAATCGGCGTGCTGCGCGAGATGATCAATCCAGAACAGTACGAGAGCACATATGCGGGTTTGCACTACCTACGCGTCATCGCTCGGTTTGGTCGGTTGCTTGTTCCCTCCCGTTTATTCATGAACTTCCTCTTACCTCACTGCATCATAGATGAAAACGGAAGTGCGCTTCCACCTTCCGAAATGCTTAGTTTGGTTCCGCATGTGGTTGGCGCACTCCGTCTCCCACATCGGAGAGTACAAAGGGTGGCGATTGAAATTCTGCGATTCTT
>JBBPLP010000150.1:0-43019 GCA_038089875.1 Fistulinella prunicolor
TCAAGATGTCTCAATTCTCTTCCAATCCAACGGAAGAACATTTGCAGAAGGCGCTCTATATAGTGTGCTACCTGGCTTCCACAACAAACCTCTGCATCTGTTACAATGGAGCCAGTAAATCTGGTTTCAAGGCATATTCTAATACAGATTGGGCTGGTGATATTGAGACTCGTCGATCCACCACAGGTTACACAATATTCCTTGCTGATGGAATAGTCTCTTGGCTTTCCAGACAACAACGCAAGATCACACTGTCTTCAACAGAAGTGGAATATAAGGGTATGACAGAAACAGCTAAACAGCTTTCCTGGATTCGCTCTCTTTTCTCTGAGATGTGATTTCTGTTACCACCCTTTGTGCTACTGGCTGACAACCAGGGCGCAATATTCCTTGCTTCTAATGCGGCCCAAGAAGGACGCACAAAGCACATTGCTATCCCCTACCATTATATTCAAGAATGTATCCAGGGAGGAGAAATAGTTCTCTATTATGTCGAGACAGGCAAGCAGGCTGCAGACATCTTCACAAAGAACCTGACTTGGCAGTGATTCGAGGCAAATAGGACATCCCTCACAATTGCACCATTTCCATCGAAGACTCAATCAAAAGTCATGAATGTCGAGGGAGAGTGTTGAAACTTATGTTTCTTTTATTCATTTATATTCGCCTTTCATCCCTATTGATTAGATTAAATCTGTCAGAAGTTCTGGACCGTTAATATGACCAGAATTACATAGGTAAGTCTAGACCCTTCTATCTTTGTCATGGTCTAGACTCTTGTCATTTTTATATGACACATAATCACACCACTATGGCGTGATATGATAGTATTGATAGTGACTTATAGCGTTATTCACTCTTATCTTCTTATCACTTATCTTTCTATCTTTCTATTGGATGATGATCCTCATTCAGGTGAACAGTAAATAGATACATACATTCACTGTTCACTATGTAAACTGAGCCTTACAGCTCGGATAATTTAAGCCCTCTATAACCGTCTTTTACTCTAAAGAGACTGAGTGCTTGAACTAGCTGAAGACTAGTTTATATCATTGCTATCAACATCGAGTGAGTATTCTCCACTCAGGATTAAATACTACCTTCTTCGTTGTTGCACTCTGCCTTAGAAGCGACCGCTTCTAAACTAGTGGCAGTGGACACAGATTCCTGGAGGACCGATCCAAGATGGTTGAGAGAACCTTGCATGCCCACCATGGCAACTGCAGGTGCTGGAGTGCTGCTTTGATTCTTTGCTGCTTGAGCTTTTCTTACTGGTGGGGGTTTCTTCAAATTGCTACTTGTATTCACAGAGACTTGGCCCTTTTTGTTGGATGATGTGCCGCTGTGCTGAGAGGTACCAATGACGGAATCTGGTGGAGTGGATGTCAACAGCTCAGAACCAGCTGAGGCTTGATTGTGTTTGGCTTCAGACATTATCGAAAAAGAGCGTTTGGCTGCAAGAGGTGGATCCGAATGAGACGTGGAGGCTGCTGCCATCATGTGAGTGGTGGTGATGGGTGGCACAGAAGTTATAGTTGAGGGAACTGAAGGGTCATCGATGGTAGGATCGTTGAACTCTGAATTGGGCTTGGTAGGGACTATCGCTTTGGGGCCAGTACCGCGTATCATGACATTGCCTTGTGCTCCACTGGATGGATATATCTCCCACATCTTTTCCCAATACTCCCAGCCTGTGTTCAATAGGGTTTCAGAATGGAGCAGCCCTGTTATGTGTATGACAATGAGTAGCCAGGTATTGGTAAAATAAGAAGTAAAGTTGGACTGGGACATACCTTTTTGGATATATGATTGATCCAAATGGCCTCATCCGATGCACACTGCACATTGGCCCCTCACTCACTGTCCCAGTGTGTCCCTGATCGTCCACAATAAGTCTTGATTGCCTTATAGAGCGCCTTGATCTGTAGATCTCCTAATCAATACAATATATGACTCGGAGTAGAACCTGGAACATACTGATCCCCATTTGTTTCTGACCATTGCAACTTTCTTGACAGGTCCTCTGGTCTGATGAGGTGTGATGTTGGTTACAACCTTGTTGTAGACTGGGTCCTTGAAACCACCTCCCTCTCCTCATTTGTCCTGGTTTGCATACAAAGAGTCAATGAGCGCTGCAACTTCAGCATCGTTCCAAACAGCCTTACCCGTACCCTGAACATCTTCTTGAAGCATGATAATTGCAGTGTATTGTATACAGAAGAGGGTGAGAGCGATAGACAGCCACACAGGCTGAAGATCATCCAAATCCATAGGTTTGAGGACGTATACCTCCAACAAGGTTCATAATTCAATCTCCGCCGAGCAGCTCGCTTTCTGCCGGAAACTAGAACAAATGTTGGCCAATTTGGAGTTGCCGAACTAGCTCTTAGCGAATTAAATTTCGCTCCTTACGACCAAATAATTATAAATTGTGAATGTAAGCCTGCTTGCGCGGTGTCACGTGACCTAAATTACCATATACAGGCAGTACAGCCACGAAAGTTTTCGGTTATTCACAATTGGTGTTTGCTAAGGGGTGGCTGGTGTCCCAAGTCTGAGATACCCTGTCGACTCCAACTACTAGTTTTTGTGCCAAACATGTACGATTATGATGTCCTGATCCTAGTCATCAATGCCTATCCGAGCGTTCTTCACGCCGAACTGACTCGTCCACTCAAACCATGACTACTACGCCCCTAGAACCTGCTGAACTGCTTTCGATCCTTGCGTTCACGGTCAATTTAGCACGTCGTGCTGGGACCATCATCTTGGAGGGCTCTCAAGCCATCCAATCCGCTTCTTTCATCAACCAGAAGAAAAACTCCGCAGATCTGGTCACGGAGTACGATGTTACCATCGAGAACCTCGTCGTGACTGAGATAAAGAACACATATCCGAACTTCCAGTTGTGAGTGTCTCGTTTCTGAGTGCAAGGCATTCATCGCCCACCATGCGTCTCCGTGACATTTACTCCCAGTATCGGAGAAGAGTCGTACGCTTCGGGGATACGTGCGGGGTTGACGGATGACCCGACGTTTTGCGTTGACCCCATTGGTAATCTGGGCAAAGATGCATTTTGCTCATGCAGAATCTCAGACATTGGGTTCCTCTAGATGGTACCACCAACTTTGTTCACGGGTTTCCGTTCTGTTGCATTTCCCTTGGTCTTATCTATCAGAAACGTGTCGTTCTAGGTGTCGTCTACAACCCGTTCCTAAACCACTTGGTATGTGATCTCGTCACTTTTCCCATCCAGCATACAGTAACGTCTTCGTAGTATACAGCGATAGAAGGTCAGGGGTCCTATCTCACCCGAGGTACTGGCCACCCAATCAAACTGCCCCTGGCCTCTCCAAGGCCACTTCCCTCTCTATCCAAAGCGCTCATTGGTGCGTTCCACGTCTATTATGTATCGTATCTCTTATCATGGAAATGTTAGATGTCGAATGGGGCTCTGACAGGACTACGCCAGTGATTGGGTTGAAATGCGATGCGTATCTACGCTTGGTAGCAGACCCTGGTGCTATAGAGCGTGGTCAGATGGCACATTCGCTCCGAACGACTGGAAGTGGAGCGCTCAATTTTTGCTTGGTTGCCCAGGGTGCCATTGATGTTTGCTGGTGAGCTCTGTATGACACATTCGCTCCGCTTCCGCTTATACGTGAATCAGGGAGATTGGATGTTGGTATGCACGCATTTATCAGTTCTGCCGTTCCAACGAAGATTGACTGGAGTCGTGACTCAGGCCCTGGGATGTTTGCGTGGGTGTCTAATGACGTATCTATGAGCTGCAATGTCTGAATACAGCTTGTCAGGCCGCTATTATTATCATACAAGAAGCGGGCGGGAGCGTTACATCCCGTTCTCTCCTTGGAGCGGAGAATCCGCATAGCGATTCGTTCATGTTGACCCCAGAAGTCTTGATGGGCCGCGAATTCTTGGCCATTAGAGCCATATCGCCGACACATGATGAGACTGGCAGGGAAGTACGGTTGCACCTCGCCAAAGAATTTTACAAGACTGTTGGGGATACGGCTCCGATGTTGCGGGACTGATAAGAAGGCGTAGACTAGGGTCACGGATGATTAAATACCATTCACGGAGATTGTGTGTTCGTCCAAAGTAAAAGTGGGGCACGTTCGTCAGGCGAGGCGCAGTGGGGTCAGACAAGGACCCGTTGATTGGTAGACGGCTCCACTCGAGCGTTGCTAGTGACATTCAACCATTCGACATTTGATCTCCCTCTCAACAACCATGTCGACCACTGCTTTGGGATCCGTTGAGCTGCGCCAGGTCCTCGCCTTCACCGTCAACCTCGCGCGCACAGCCGGCACGCTCATCCTAGAAGGATCTCAAGCGATCCAGTCTTCCTCCGATGTTAATGAGAAGAAGAACTCGGTCGATCTGGTGACACAATACGACGTTGCTGTCGAGAACTTGGTCTTGAGCGAGATCAAGAAAGCCTATCCCGCCTTCAAGTTGTACGTTGCGTTTCTGACGTTGACGGTCTGGAAACGCGCCTGACGGGATCCCACTTGATGATAGTATTGGCGAGGAATCTCATTCCACTGGGACGCGTCCCGAGTTGACTGACGAGCCCACATTTTGCGTGGATCCCATTGGTGCGCACATATATGCTCTTTATCGCTCATACTCAAGGTATGAACATGTGCATCGCAGATGGCACTACAAATTTTGTCCATGGCTTTCCGTTCTGTTGCATCTCCCTCGGTCTGATCTACCAAAAACGTCCGGTCCTTGGCGTCGTGTACAACCCTTTTATCGAGTACCTTGTAAGACCCTTTCCGTGTCCCACCACACTGACGATCAGAGACTGATCTATATGCAGTACACGGGGATCGAAGGCCAGGGATCGTACCTCACGCGAGGTAACGGTCAGCCTCAAAAGCTTCCCCTGGCATCTCCAAAGCCCCTTCCCTCCCTCAGCAAGGCCCAGATCGGTACTGTGTTCCATCTGTCATTTACCTGTCAATAGACCTGACCAATCGATGCCTTAGCCATCGAGTGGGGTTCCGACCGAGGCAACCCGACGATCAACGATAAGGTAGGCTCGTTCCTCAAGCTCGCTGGGGACGCTTCCGTCGGAGGAAGGATGGCGCAGTCCCTTCGTTCGATGGGAAGTGCGGCGCTCAATATTTCGTTGGTTGCGCAGGGCGCGTTGGACATGTACTGGTGAGGTTTCTTCTTTTTTTCTGTCGCTCCTTTCTCGATGCTGACAAGGCTTCAGGGAGATTGGATGTTGGTGAGCACGTTTCTCCAGTTGAGCCGGATGGTCAATTACTGACGGATCGAGGTTCCTAGGCCGTGGGATGTATGCGTGAGTGGGGAATCGGTTTGTTGTATCTTACTGACGGAGCTTGGTTACAGGCTGGGATAGTGATCGCACAGGAGGCTGGCGGTGTCATAACAGGTTCGCATGCTGTCTTGAACACGGCCAGCGCGGATGTGGATCCGTTCAATGTCACGCCCGAGATCCTCACGGGACGCAAGTACCTCATTATCAGAGGGATGCCAGATCTGCCCAATGAGAAGGGGAGAGAAGGACAACTTCGCATCGCCAAAGAGTTTTATGCGACCGTCAACGATACCGAGCCAAAGTAGCGAGCGTGCATGAACATTGTACAATATATAGATCGTAGCATTGAAACAAGATGCAAGTAGTATCCAAGGAGACAGCCTGCCAGACACAGTGGGCCGGATCGATCCGTGGTCTGTCTCACGTGACACAGGCCTCAGGCATCGAATGGAATGGGCCAGACAACCGAGGTAGCTGTATGGGCGGACCGTCGTCGGGGATCAGTCACTGGGCTGATACGGTTGTTGGTTTGATGTCCTCCAATGGGATTTGAAGGACCTTGGTTCGTGGAGAAAAGACACGCCGTATCCTGAACTAAAAAAAAGCGGCGACCAGTGAGGCGCGTGTGACGCTGTCAGCCGAACGTTTTCATCCAAGTCGCTTCTCTCCTTCAACCTCTCTCTCATCCCTTCAAGCCCGTTCCCCCGTTCCCCCCTTCTCTCCAATGGACCTCAACCGCAGACAACAGGCCAGTACTGCCTCCAACTCCCAATCTGCTACCAATACCGCCTCGTCTGCCTCCAATACCGGCCAGTCTGCCTCCGGCGTCACCTCTTCTGCCTCCGGAACTGCTGGTACTTCAACATCCCTCCGCATCGGTATCACAGGTGGCACTGGCTACAACGCAAGTGCAACGCAAGTCTCCACCATCCCTGCCAACGGGAACCCTGGAGAAATCGTCTTCACACAGCCTCCCCTCCTTTCTACTTCCTTTTACAAGATTGCTGAAGGCGAATATGTCACCTTTGGTTGGAACTTTAGCTACCTCTACGTTACACCCACCTCCTTGACCGTCTCTGCCGCCTGTGAAAACGGCAACACCTATCCGATAGGTCCTTCCAACGGCGTCATTCCGGGAGACGCACAGAGCGTCGTATGGTATCCATATGGTTACCAGACCGCCAATCCTAGCTTGCCCCTCGCACAAGCCAGTTATACATTGCTTGTTTACGGCCCAGGCGGTCCCAGCGCAATTGCAACCCCCGGATACCTTGCACCAAACAGCGAACTCCATTTTGCACTGTATACCCCCCAGCCATATACCCCACTGGCCAGCGGTATGTCTTTTTTATATTACCCTCCGTCCAATCGATTTACCTTACTCCCAGGTTGGCAATGCGCCGGTTGTGGGGGTGCACTTGAACAATTCAAAGCCCATCCAGCCTCCATCGCACTCCTCACCACCCTGCTGATCGTTTTCTTGTCAGGGTTCACTACGCTACGCAGAGTCAGGGACTAGGCGCACCCTTCCTTTCTTTACTGAGGACGTACATTGGGATCATCGGTCCTCTTGGGGTTTCATACAGACATTGCGAACGGACTTGCATTGGACACCACACATACGTACTAAGGTAGATTATGTTCCTCATTTTTTTATGTCGCATTCTCTTATATGGCATTGTCTCTAACGCCATACCCCCACCATAATGCGCTCTTGTTAGGCATCTTCCAGCTTGCTGCGACTGTTACGTTTCACAGACTTTCTCACTTGTCGTACCACATTCCCTTACTAGGGCGGACCTGCCTTTCTTTGCCTGACTGATTACGCGGCACATGCGATTAAAATCGAGACAGTCGCTCATTCGAGCAACAGCAATTGTGAGAAATGATAGGCATCTCCTGACCCTGGACTTTTATCCGCTCTTTTAGAATCGTCGACTTACACACATTTGTCTCCTCTATTTACGTACTACACACACATCGGAAAGGTCTATTTACCAAAGGTCGTATAATCACCATTGTAAACAACTGTGACTTCAAGCAAGTTCAAGATCAAGTCATCGCCCATGGTTACTCGTCCTGGAGATCTTCGAGCGCTTTGCATGTTATCTGATATCCAGAGGCGAGTCTTGTTATGGCTCGAGGCAAAGGGGTTTTCATTGATCCAGTTGGGTATTACTGCCACATATACTAAGCCCCGATTTCCTTGATACCATTTTGTCTTGATATCCTCCACATATGTAGTACTATTAGCCCACTCCGTGGATTTCTGCAAAAGTCTAGTCAGGAGCATTATCTCGGACAACAGTCATTCATGCACGGACTCGGATCTTCTATGTGCTAATCTTCTGGCAAGCTCGGGGCGCAAGTACGAGCTCCAATCATGTTCGAAAACCTCCGCACTCGGGCGCAAAATTCATGATCCCAGGCGACATGGCCTATGTTTAGTAGGGCCTCTCGTGACAGGATTCTATCCCGATCAACTCCCATGTTTCAGGTCACGCTTACTTCCACAGAAGGTTCTGTCGCCTTGGGCTACGCTTTGTCCACGCAAGAATGGAGCTCTGACAGTAATCGTGGCTCTCAACGAATCTCGCAATGGTTTCTTCACTAACGAGGCGACTTTTCCTTGCACTGGCTTCAATGTCGTCATTAGCATGGGTACTATATGCGCCGCGAATTCGGACGAATCGCTATCGTTATCTGAGCTTCGCTGTTGCTTGGTCACTTAGCACTGGTTCTTCAGAGACGAGAGTCTTCCATCTCGCCGTGAGTATGGCCCATTTTTACATGGCCCGCGCCGCATGACTCCGTATAAAAGTCGTCCGACGTTCGGACGAACTCCAAAGCCAGGGGAGGGTGCCATATTTAAGCGTGGTCACGGGGAAGCAAGTTACCCCGAACACATTCTTTCCCCTTGCCACCGAACTTTGCGTACACGTTATGGCGGGGGACGTACCAACAAGCAGGAGGGCAATACTGCTTGCCATCTTCATCGCGTTCGGTAAGCACCATGACTTTTGTTACTACAACGAGCTGACAGGTCTATAGGAGGTAATGTTTCCGCTATCAGGGTGGAATCGAATCTGACCGTCTGGGCAGGTTTTCTGTTTGGATATGACATGGGTGTCATCTCGGTATACCATTCTTCTTTTTGGTTGCTCTTTCATCCTCAGCCTATCTCGTAGGGGTGTCTTATCATGCCAGACTTCATATACCGATTCGGACAGGTGGATTCCACTGGCCAGTCATACCTATCGAGTTCAAGACAGTCGATCATTGTCTCAATGCTTTCAGCAGGGTAGGTCCCAATTACTGTCTCCTTAGATGAACTTGAACCCCTCGCATCGTCGCAGAACATTTTGGTGAGCCCATAACGTGAATTTCGCAGAGACCGCCCTCAGATGGAAAATAGTGGAGCGCTTGCGCAAGCGTTTACGGCCGATCGACTAGGGCGTCGAGGCTCCATTCTCTTCTGGTCTGCCGTGTTCACCACTGGTGTCACCATACAAACAGGGACGACATATTCTCTGGTGCAACTTGTGATCGGACGCTATATCGCCGGTCTAGGTGTTGGCTCTCTATCAGGTACACACTCGTGCCAAGTCGTCATCGTAAACTGATAGTCGTTTCGCAGCCATCGTCCCGCTATACAACGGCGAGACTGCGCCGAAAGCGATTCGTGGAACAATTCTGGTGATATATCAAGTACAAATTATCACCGGGTATGGGTTGCACTTTACTATCCCCATTCAAACTTGACGGTAGATTGCTAGGATTTTCTTGAGTTATCTTTTCGAACTGGGTAGCCATACGCTCGACAATTCGGCTTCATGGCGCGTTCCAGTTGGCCTGCAGGTGGTCTGGGGCCTGATCCTACTTTCCGGCATGTTCTTCTTGCCGGAGTCGCCGTAAGTCTCTTTACCCATTGTGATCTATCTTAACAAAAGAGTGACCGCCCCAGTCGACACTTGCTTGGGACTGGTAGAGCCGACGAAGCAAGACGCGTCATCGCGGAATTAAACGGTGTTCCAGAGGATGACGCCCTGGTGATTGAGACAGTCGAAGAGCTCGACTTTGCGATCAAGGCCGAGAACGAGGGCGGCAAGGCGACATGGCTCGAATGTTTCTCTTCGAGAAACGCCATGTGGCGCCGTACGACGAACGGGATAATGCTACAATTCATACAACAACTCAACGGACAAAACTTTTATTGTGCGTTGCAAATTCCTTGTGCTGCGTATCGTCCATATCTGAGTTTCCTTTTCGACAGACTATTATGGGGACACGTTCTTTGAGAATGCTGGTGCCGGGTAAGCCGACGCAGCCGTCTATGCTCTGGGTACTCAATCTTCACACATAGTCTTTCGCCTTATGTCATCCAAACGATCTTGGGAGCTGTTTCAGTGGTGGGGACGCTTCCGGCGCTATATCTCATCGAGGCTTGGGGCCGTCGCAAGGTCCGTTGGTATACGAGAAAAGGACAGAACACCATTTAACATGTGCACAGTCACTACTCCTCGGCGCATTCGCACAAGCCGTTTGCGCGGTTATCGTGCGTTTTGTCCAACCTTTAGTCACAGCGCCCGTTGTTCAGGCTACTCTCTCACATAGGTCGCATTTGTCGGCCATTTCTGTCTCGCACCCACCGGAACCGCTGTCTCAGCGCTGACGTCGCGCAACAAGGCCGCCGGTGGTGTGGTCATCGCTTTCGCGATCCTCCAGGTCTTCATCTTCGGGATGACATGGGGCCCGACGCCTTGGGTGTACCTCGGCGAGTCCTTTCCGCTCAGGGTCCGACCGAAATCGATCGCGCTCGGGACAGCGTCCAGTTGAGTAGCCGTTCCCGGAGTACGCATCAACTGATTCGGAGACATACGTGTGTCTATTATAGACTGGATCTGGAACTTTATGTTGTCCTTTTTCTCACCACGCATCGTCGCTAGGTGCGTGCCGCTTACCCTGGTCACATGATGCAGAAGACACTGACAGACTGACTCAATGTGCTCTTTCTTTTCCTTGTTTTTGGGTGAGCTTGGTTCAGGATCGGACCCTTGATCATGCTCGTCTTCTGCGGCATGCTCATCTTCGGTCTCTTTTACGTCTACTTTCTCATCCCCGAGACCAAGGGCATCACGTTGGAAGAGGTAACGTTTTTCTCGTTTAACGCCACCCCGTTTGCCTCGATGGTGACGTCCATATTTATGTACCCCCATATGCATATGCGCGCCTTCCCTTGCCCTCCGTATTATTGTTTTTCTTGTTCTTCCTTTGGATCTCACGCGACACATCATGCTGACGCAACGCCGCCGCCGCGCACAACAGGTCGACGAATTGTATCGGTCCGGTGTGCCTGCTTGGCGCTCAGTAGGATGGAAGCCAAGTGAGAAGCATTATCATCGCCACGACGTGCACGAGAAGCGTGACTCGGGATCCGAGGAGGTGGCTTGAAGGGCTGACGAAAAGAGGACAAGTGAAAGAGAGAGGAGGGAGGGAATCGCGGACGCGCAACATATGTATTTGTGCCATTGGACCAGTGCTATACATTTTTTCTTATTTTCCTTTCTTTTTTGGATGATGGTACCGGCTTGGCTCGCACGTTCACGCACCGGAGAAAACTAGCCATGCCGCGCGCTGACACATATAACTTCGTGGCCATCAACGGTGATAACATGACTGGAGCGGAAACGAATCAAGGGTTATATACAATCCTTGTCGTGTGACCAAGCCAAAAAAAGGGCTCGTCTATACACACGACGAGTCATCAAGATGACGTCTAGATCTCTGACAGCCAGCTTTCCCAATTTCTGATCGTGTCCTCCAGTAAGCTCGCGCCACCACTCTCCACCCCTTTGCGCGGCGCGTCCGATTCATACGCGATGCCAAACACGCCTTCCACGATCGCCCGGCGAAGAAACGGCACGAGGACGCGGACATACGCCGCCCCGGCGGTGCAAACAACCTCCTTCTCGGCAGCGTCTCCGTGCCACTCCCGCGCATATTCAAATAGTGCGTCCCCATGCCTCGCTATACCCGACTCGAGCGCGTCGCGTACGCCATCCAACGCGCCCATCGGAGCGAGTGCACGCAGCCGATTAAGAGCGCGTAAATACGTGTTGAGCGTCACCGCGAGAGGAACGAACGTGGTCAGCAGCTGGGGCGGCGCGTGTGCGGCGCTTGACGGCGGAATGGATATCGAGGCGAGCACAGGAAGAGGCCGGGCGGAAGTGACGAGCCACTTGCTGGGCGGTGTTGATTTGAGTCCCGAGGACGATACATGTCTAGCGAGTGTGATCGACCATTCGCGTTCTGCACCTGTTTTGATGTCGCGAGCAAAGCCGTCTACGACGGCGTGTGTGATGAGTGGAGACAAAAGCGATCGAAAGTCCTACGTGAATGAAGGATTGGCACGACATGTCGAACGCGTTGGCAGGGATGACACGTACCATCCCGATACGCGCCATAGCCGAGCTGCAATACGCAAGCTGCGTCGCGAGCGGCGATAGATGTGGATACACGCGTCGAAGGTAGATTTTGAGTGTCGGAAGCAGCAAATCAAGCAGCGTTGACGGGAGCGTGTGTTTGATCACTGGATCGGGGAGCGGCATCGTCGCCAGCGGGTGCGACGACGATGGAACAGAGCCGTGCCCGTGCGGCGCAGACCGCTCGAGAAATATGGTCGTGTACTGCGTGATGAGGTCGTGCGCGCCTTCGCGCCAGACATCAATGTACTTTTTGAGGAACCTCGCCACGTCCTCGGCGCGCCGGTCCATTTCCTTCTCGCGCTCCGCGGTGCTACTCCCCGTAATATCGTCCCCATCCTCGTTGAACGCGGTGACAGACACACCAGCGTCTCGCTCGACGGCCTGTAGCGCGTTCCGAACGCAGTCGATACGCGCACTCACGAACGCGAGGGCGAGCTCGCTTTCGGGCATTACCTCCATCCTGCGGAGAAACTGGACGGCCTTCCAGAACGAAGGCAGTTTCCGTCCGGGCTCGTGCAGCGTCTCAAGGAGAAGCGATCGCATCGCGTGGAGCGAGGACGCAATCTCCGCCTGCAACGCGCTCACGAGTGGAAGCGGGGACGTATGACCGTCGGACTCGGGTGGTTCGCCGCCATCTTTCTGCTGGTGCGATCGGAAGGCGGTCGACGTCGACAGCGCGGCGAGTGCCGTGGTGGCGTGTCCGGCCAACGCCAGCGCCTCGGCGTAAAGCCCGTTGCGGACGCAGGTGTCTATCAGGACGGGGACATCGAGCAAATCACGAAGCTTGTCGTATTGTTCGAGAACGACGCGTGTACGTTGCCGTTCTTCGATCATCGTAGGACCGCTCTTCTCGCGGAACGTGCGTGCCACATCGTCGAGCGCAGGGAGAGCTATGTCCAGGAGGACATGGAGTGAGGCGTCGAGTGACGAGAGCGAATGGAGAAGCGCGGAGGACGTATTGTGCAGGGAGAGGATGGTTGGATACGACGTGTGAGCAAGGGCGTTCAGCGAGGCGGTCAACGTGTGTGATTGCGTGGAAAGCGATGTCGGGGTCGCTAACAAGTCGGACAAGGGAAGAGAAGGCAGTTCGCTGAGATAGGATGCATTTTCAGGATGTTCTGTCAGAATGGCAGAGGACGAGAAAAGGTCCAGCAGGGTCGTGGCCTCGCCGTCAGTCGTCATGGCAGTCTGCAGTGGGATATTCCTATGTGATGCTGTGGACCATCCGAAGGTTTGAGTCGAGGATGCAAGCAACTCAAGTCGCGCCGCCAAAAGTTGGAGTCATTAGTGTATACCAAGATAGTCGCTATCAAGTATAGATACAAAGTCGACTACACGATGAAGAATAAATTGAATGGAAGAATACTGTTGGATGGCACTGTCCTCTGCCAAGTATCATATCATGAAATCTACGTCAAAGCTACAAAGTTGGGATTAGTGGAAAGATAAAATGCATTAAACAAGGCTGGCAGTGACAGGGCCACCAAGACGTGGTTGGTTGCTAACACAACGCGTTAGTAACGCCTCTACCGCGCTAAACACAGCAAGGTTAAAAAGACCGAAGCCCCTGAAAAGACACACTACATACCACCATGGCGCGGTGAACACGGACGTCGTTCGTAATGCGGAGGTCTACACCGCGGAATGCACACGCCATCTTCAACGCAGAGAGCTGTCGGTGTCTGTCGCCCTTGCCCCACACGTTCACCGTAATGCTCTCCAGCTCGTCCCAAGTCTTGACAGCCTCTACGAGGGTATGTAATGGAGTATCTTGATCCATGCCAAAAGCGAGGTGCTGGATTCCTGTTGGAAGTTGTCGAAACACGGTGGGTATTGTGGACGTGGATGGGCGCTCCGTCCGCAGCTGGCGAAGAGAACGGCATCGGATGATGGCCGTGGCATGTTCGGTTGTTGTACAAGAAGGGATAGCGAGTTCTTGCAAGCTCTCCATGTGGTTCCTGGTCAGGTAATCCAACATGTACAAACTTGGCTCACGGTCCAGTTCGATTGCGCATAAGCTGTTCGCTTGCGAGGACGTGTGAAGAAGCCACTCGAGGAAATCTAGGGAGGGTTCGAGCTGACAATTCATCCTCAACCTAGTGAGTGCACACGCAAACGGCGGACTCGTCAAACCTGGGGAGAGGTGAGGAGTTTTTCCGGTGATTGAGAGCGACTCGAGAGTAGGCCAGATGTCGAGAAGTTGGACTACAGATTGATCATTATCGGACCAGTTGCTAAAGTGTAGCGATGTGATTGGTGGACCCGTCCGAAGAAGTTCCAGGGTACCTGGTTCGAAGGAAGGTGCCGGCCGACGCATGCGTTCGAGGGCTGGACTACCAATAATATCTGTCCCCGGCTCACCGCAACCATAGAGGGCAAGATTAAGCTCGCGGAGATTAGGGCAGAGGGTAACAGCGCGGGCAAAACAAGCCTGTTTGAGGGGGCCAGGCTGGTTGTTGTCCAAAACGACACACATGTGAACAACGGAATCGCCAAGAATTCCGCCGCGCTGCGTGGAACGGTCCACAGCGGAGACAAATGAGCTGTACGCGGCCTGCGAACAAAGATGAATTCTTCTGAAAAGGAGCTTTTGTGCTGGGAGCGACCATGACTTGCAGACGAGTGAGCAAGTTCTGAGGTGCTCTGCATCGTCCTCGATGCACATGGCCTCAAGAACATCCAACACGATCTCCAGCGGAATGCCGCGGGTCGGAACACGGGGTACTTGGGAAACGGCAGGGGGCTTGGGAGGAATAGGTGTAACGGCCAGGTCGAAGAACACCTGTTGTGGCTCAGCCTGGAGACGACACGTTAGACATGCTAGAGCAGACGGAGAGAGCAGGTCTCACTCTTGGAGATGGCATCCAGAATCGAACAAGGTTGAATAAGTCCATGACTATCGTAAGGGGGTCTGATTATAAGGACGTTAGTAGAAGAAGATAAGAATCGTAACAGAAGTATGAAAGTGTAGCAGAAGTATGAATGAACACCGCCTCAGATGCGTTTGAAGTCAGGGGAAATAGTACCGGTCACTGATCGGAGGACTGAGTTCATTTTATATGTCGGTGATGCCCTCGACGGAGCGGACACGGCAATTTTGCGTAATTGATCATCCAACGCATTCTCTGCAACAGCATGCCCTGCAGAAAAGAATAGAGTTTGGCTCATACTGAATCTTGGAACCTGAATTCTGAATTCCGAACCCACCAGTTGTTCGGCCGCGTGGTTCTAACGGGTTCCCAGGAGTTATGAGCGTCAGCTGCCAGACTCGCAACGTTATTGTATCGCCACAATTTTTTTGATGACGAAACAAACTCGAGGCGTGATTGGCCGTCCTTGTCTGTGTTGCACACTTCCGTGATGACCGTGGACAAGTCAGGCGCTGAAGCCAGCTTCAACTGAACACTGCCCTTACCATACGCGCTCACACAAATCTAAATCGAGCCCTCTCATAGACACGATTGGCTAAAAACCCATCGGGAGACATAAGTTCTAATGAGATTGTTGCAAGGTGTTCATAAGCGACCCACTTCACAAAGAGAAATTCCCACTGTCTCGATCTAACACCGACATGTTCGCATGGATTCTGACCGGGATCGGTCTTCAACGGAGACATGTGATAGATTGGAGTCATGCATTGTTCGCCAGAAAAAGACATCGAGACAATTGATACGAGAGAATATAAATAAGAACTGTGTATCACTGAGCACAAAAGACGAATATTCAATAAGTAACGCATGACGCACTGAAATGATCTGCCGTCTTGGAGATGAGTCATCCGGAACACGAACGGAGCAGAAGCGATGCGTGGAACAGGGTAGCAGATGACAGTAACTGACAACAGCCGGTCAGACAGACTCGGCGCCTGGGTTTGAAATGTGCCGTGGCCAAGTGAGATTCCAGCTAATAGTCTCGTGATGGCCGCGCAAGTGAAGCACATATGTTTGAACCTGGCGCAGTTGAGCAGGATCACATGGGCGTGATGCCTGGGGCTAGACTCCTCTTTGCAAGCTGGTCTAGCACCAACGACATGGCCGCGGACGAAGCAGAAGGGGAATGTCCGGGGGCGTAGAATTGTCACCGCGCGTCTTCACCGCGAGATCCCTGTGAAAGAACAAGGGCTCGATCTGGGGGGCCCCGCCGTTGTCGGTACCCTGATCAAGTCGGGGCCGTAAGCGGAGGAAACAAAGAACGGATACGATTCAGCGTTCGTTAGCTCGCGCGCAGTACCAGCTGAGTCAACGTCTCATGAGCGCTTGAGCTGTGGAGCAACCGAACTCGGCAAACAAGATCAAAGTCCAACTTGCCCAACCTCCACGAGCCTGCTGAGATTCGCCTTAATGTCCAAGTCGACGCTGTCCTCTGTCGTCTCATCCCTTGTCCGGGCCTCAATGGGCGCCTCCGTATCGACCATTGTCCCAGACGAAGACCTCGACAAACATGTTGCCGACCTCATCCTCAAAGAAGCAAAACAGAAGGCCGAGAGTTACGACAAGCTAGGCATAAAGGCGTACTTGCCAACGACGTACGTAGTTCGTCCAAACCGTGTACTGCACAATCAATTTATGGACATACAGTCCGGACCCAAATGCCCCTCGCCCCAACAAGCGTTTCCTTTCTTCTATCATTCGGAGCACCGATGACCACAACAAGACTATCCTGCGCGCACAGGCGCTCGCAGCTCAGGAGATGAAACGGGAACGAGAGGAACAGGAGCGGAAAGAGAGGAAAGCTCGTGCAGAAGAAGCTGTTGCCGCGGAGCGGTCAAGGCGGCGCAGGAAGCGGGATGACTATGAGTCCGACGAGTGGGATAGAAGAAGGGCTGGAGACAGGGAACGATCACGGCCACACTCAAGGGACTGGGACCGTGATTGGAGGAGGCATGAAGACAAACCTGAGCAAGAGAGAGGGGGAGAACACAGGAGAAGCAGACGGAGACATCGCTCGCGGTCAGGCTCACAAGACGGTGAACGCGAACGAGATCGTAGCCGCAAGCGTTCAAAAAGAGATGACAAGGACAAGGGCTCTCGCCGTAACGAGCATAGCAGACGAAAACACGAACGACACGAGAACGGAGACGACAACGAAAAAAACCACAAACGTCGACGGCGAACAAGTCGCTCACGCAGTCCCGGGCAACCTCACAAACACAGCCGCTCTGCATCTCTTTCAGAAGACCCAGGTACACAAAGAAAAAAGCCAACTCAAGATGGCACATCCTCGCGGTCTTCACAGACGCTTATCGAAGACGAGATAACGGACATCGATGCAGAGTCTCGCCGTGCGACCAAGGGCAAGGGGAAAAGTACCGATGATATCTCATTACCGGTCAGTCCACCGCGGGTACGCTCACCATCTCCTCCGCCACCGCCTCCTCCCCGTCGATCACGTGGTCGTCTCATACCGTCCACGTCTGTCCGCTCCCCTTCAGTATCACCGCCGCCTCTTCCTACCACCGCTCTACCATCCAAAATGGACAAATACTTTGAGGACTCGTACGATCCTCGCCTGGACGTTGCTCCTCTATCCGTCCCTGTTGTACCCAAAACAGGACTTATCAGTGACTCAGAATACGAAGGTTGGGATGCTATGCTGGAACTTCTACGTCACCGTCGTGAAGACAAGGAAGAGAAAAGGAGATTGGAAAAGCTGGGCTTTAACATGAATGACAAGAAGATTCCGACTTCAAAGCGTAAAAAGTACGACGAAGGCGATGATGGCATCACGGAAATCGAATATAAGAAAAAGGGAAGTGTCAGGGAATGGGATTTAGGGAAGGAAGGGCTTTATTAGCTTGGCTCTCACACACGGCTCCGTTTCATTTGCATTTGTACCACTAATCCGTACACTTCACGTTATACCCCTCATTGTTATGATGTTTGTGGAAACTTCATCAAAAAGTTGGTGCACAGCCCTAAGCGAGCAGAAAGTGCACCTTAAATTTGGCTCAAGAGTACCCTTGAATTCTATGTGTCGACCAACCGCAGCTCGTAGATAGTTCGCAGAGACTCGTCAAGCGATAACGTTACAAGCCGTCTTGCAGATAAGTTGACTGTGAACCCTGCCCCTGTCTCCTTCCACGGTGAGACAACCTTGAATCAAGAATGATTTCATTGCCGATTTGTAGTACAAATCGTCATTACTCTAGTCACTAGTACACGAGTCTCCACAGTTCCGCACTCCATGAGTGTATCTACATCTTGTAACTTAGCACAAAGTTCAAACTTACTCAGCCGCCGGGTCTTTGCTCGAATTGTACTAGCCACGATTCGACCAATGGAGCTGCCTTGGAGGAGATGCCGACAACGCATGGGAATCCCACCCACGCTATCAACTTAGTTCGGGATTTGCCTCACTCAGGTTCACGACTCCTCCGCACGAGGGTCGCCGAATGTTGCGCCTAACCCTGGCTTGAGAGCAATTGATCCTGAGGTGATGTGATTGTTATTTTATACTTACGTGAAAGGGACGCTCCGGAGACTCTGTTGATTGACTCAAGACCTTGGCAGTGAGTGGGGACGAATGTGTGTGGGCCGAACACCAATCATCATGGGGCCTGAGCAAGAGACGCCCTCAGCCAAATGTGGCTACAAGAGGCTATAAGGTGACATAGCATCCTGATTCCTGTCATTCATACATGCCCATTTCTTTGCTCCTATTCCAGCGGTAATATCGAATGATTTGCGACGCTGCGCGGGCTCTCGACAGCAGCTCGAGATTCCAATCCGACTCGGTGACTGAACTTAATGAACGTCGTCGCATTGCTTTGAGAGAGATCGACAATGCGCGTTTCTCGTATGATAATCATTCTCTTTTCTTCTTCTTTTTCTTAATCATCCCCCCAGCTGGGTCCATGCGAAGATATGCCTCGTTGCAGGCGCCGGTTTCTTTACCGACGCGTATGTTCATAATTTATTTCTGCGGGGTTTACTGAATCTTCTCCAGCTACGATATGTTTGCTATTAATATCATTGCATCGATGTTGGGATATATTTACGGCGATGAAAATGGTGGAGAAAGCTTTTCTTACTGTCTTCCGATCACTCTGATGCGTCCTTGTAGGCGATCTCAACCCCTGGTACTCAACAGGTCTTAAAGTTGCCACACCCCTTGGCAGCTTGGTCGGCCAGATAGCCTTTGGTTGGCTCGCGGATATTTTCGGCCGCAAGCGGATGTGTGAGTGGTGAACTAGTAACCTGCCCGACTCCCTGCCCATCTATCCAACTTAAGATGGTATTGAGCTGATATTCATGGTCGCCGCAACCTTCGGCCAAGCCCTTGCTGGCCACGGTCCCGCTCTTAGTTTTGTCGGTGTCCTCATCTTCTGGCGTTTTATCGTAAGCATTTCAACATTCTTCTCGGGGCTTTCGTGATCATGTCTGAATTTAATAGATGGGGATCGGTTGTGGAGGTGATTACCCTCAAAGTGCCATCATCATGTCTGAGTTTGCTCCAATTCGAACCCGCGGTCGTCTCATGACCGCGGTCTTCTCCGCTCAGGGGTGGGGTCAACTTGGTGCGGTCATAGATTATTCCGGACATAATTTTTTTTCACACAAATCATCTAACAGCTGCCAGTCTCACCGGAATGATTGTTGTCGTTGCTTACAGAGGTGCAATTCGCAACGCCAACTACCCCAGCGCCGCCCCCGTCGACCAAATATGGCGTCTTATCGCTGGCTTTGGGTGTATTCCTGGACTAATCGCGTTTTACTTCCGCCTCACCATCCCTGAGACACCTCGGTTCACCATGGATATTGAACGCAACATCGCGCAAGCAACCCGTGACATCAACAAAATGTTGCCTTCCAGCCAACGTACCGTGATTATGGACATCGTTGAGGAGCAATTGGTCACTGTCCCTCGCGCATCCTTCACAGACTTTGCCACTCATTTCTCCAAATGGGACAACCTGAAAATTCTCATCGGTACAGCTTACTCCTGGTTCGCACTCGACGTGAGCGCCGTTCAGTCATGTCTGCTGTGTGAACGCCCTGACGCACGTTTAGATTCCCTTCTATAGTCTTACCCTTAACAATTCCGTCATCCTGACGTATAGCAACTTTGGCAAGATTGATGGAAACAGTCCTGACAACGTCTACGAGAGTCTCTTCAGAATCTGCAATGGTAGCTTAGTGTTGGCCATTGCGGGCTACATCCCGGGTTTCTGCGCGTCCTTCCTCTGTATTGATTCTTGGGGTCGCAAGTCGATTCAACTCACCGGCTTCGCGGTCCTTACCATTCTCTTTTTGATCATGGGTATGTCCTCTATCGGACGTCTCTGCCGATGTATTCATACCGCCCCGCAGCATTCGCTTATGTTCCTCTCAACTCCACGGTCTCGGGCCAGTACGCTTTCATCTTCTTGTACTGCCTCGCGAACTTCTTTCAGAACTTCGGCCCCAACACGACCACGTTTATCATTCCCGGAGAAGTCTTCCCCACCCGTTACCGCTCCACCGCACATGGCATCTCCGCAGCATGCGGTAAAGTCGGCGCGATTGTTGCACTGCTCGCGCTTGGCCAGCCACTGCTGAACAACGTCCAAGACATGGGGATCATGTGAGTCATACGCCCTTGTTGTTTTTATATGTGTCACCCTCTGAGACATCGCACTCCTCCGCGAACACAGCCTGAAGGCGCTTGCCTTTGTCATGTTGACTGGGGTTTTATCGACGCTGCTCATCCCAGAGACGAAGAACAGAGCACTCGAAGATCTCTCCAACGAGTACCAGGGATCGTACATCACAGGCGCAGTCAAAAATAGAAAAACACCACATTCTTGAAGGGAGATTGGATATCGTCATCTATGCACTTTTCGGTAGTTTCAACGTTTGACTTTGGGGGGGATTGGTGATTATTTATTGTTTAGTCGTCGTCTCGGCGTTGTATTATTGTTGTATATGTATACCCATCCTGTAGACTTGATTGCTTATATATGTAGTATGCCTGTTCCAGATGTCTCCAATTTCACTTGATTCTGTCCAGGCTCACGGCGTTCTCAACGAGCGTCACACGACGGATTTGAAACATAGAGGGGTTTGTGTTTGTGTCATCGTTAGTCTTGCATAAAACAATTCCCATCCAAGTCTAGGCTTCTCAGGCTTATTACCTCCGAGGGGCTGCGGGCCTGACCTAAATACTCTGCATCGGGCTGCTAGCACCTACTAGCTTCAGAGTGGCAGAGTCAAACAGGTACCGGCGCACAGGCTTCTCTGGCCTGAAGCTGCGTGAACTTATGTATGTACTTTCGTCATTGGTGCCTCAGGCACTCCGAGTCATCGCAGTCAATGTGGTTAAATAATGGGGCCGCACCGCAACCCGTAAGCGGCAAAACCTTACTGGTAGTAGACGCGTCCCATCGTTCTGCGGGCCTGACTGCAAATTAACACGTATGTATCCGTTCCGACAACGTTATAGGTACATCTTAAAAGTAATACAGGCTAGAGGTTTCTCTAGCGCGCAAGAGAGGCCACTCATGTTGAAACACGGCGAACGTGCATCACTGTCCCACGAGCTGGCGCACGACAAGGATTTCTTCAGTGGACAACTGGTCGACGTTGGCGGTAAAGTTGTTGACATTTCTCGCCGCGCAGTCCTTGAAAAACGTGATGATGTGCTCCTGCGCGGAGTCGGCGTCAGCGTTCTTTTCCCATCCACTCCGATAGGTAGGAACGTTTACCTTCATATCAATCTTGGATATGGGATCGTTCCTGAGGTCTTCGTCATCGCTCTCGTCAAAGATGTCGTCGTTGTCGAAATTGGCGCCGCGCGGACCGAGCATCTCAGATAGGAAGGCAAATTCCTCCTCTTTGAATCCTTGATGTTGCTGCTCTTCCTCTGTCCATTCTTCGTCGTCATCGTCGCTGTCTACGAATCCCTCTCCGCCGGGGAAGGAAACCGATTCAGATTTCGAACGGAGGTCATGGACCAGCAACTTGAGTGCTTTCACGGGGAACGTTACGGATGTAAACTCGTGGGGACCTATAGAAAAGGGAATATATTAGACGAGAACCGCATTCTAATCAACGCAAACCAAAAAATGCAACCAAGAATGATGGAAACCACACGCACTCGTCTTTGTCCGGGATCTCGTCATAATGACTGCCACGGTAGGATCACAATGAGCGACCGTCAAAACCAAACCGCGGTCTGAGACCAGACAAGGCAAAGACACTCACCATCTTTTGTTTCAGGTTTGAAGATGATATCCCCTTTGACAGACAGATTCTGCAGAGTGGGGCGGCTAGAGGCGTATAGCTGAGACAGCGTGAGAGTGCTGATCCTTGTTGGCCAGAAGCCTTGGAAGGTCTCCGCGTTCTCGCACCACGTCTGGATCAGGATATCGAGGGCAGTCCGACCTTGCACAACTGTCGATTCAAGCATACCCAAAATTGTATCCACCTGATTGCGTATCAAGAATACAAATGGGATGATTAGACTCTGCAGGAACGTAGCTGTCTTGGCTGCGAGCATTCGCTCCACCATGGCGCGGAGGAGTTCGGGGAGCACGGGGAACACAGAATCACCCGCTTGACGCAGGACGTGAATGATGAGGTCACCGATAACGAGACCACCCGACTCGTCCTCGTTTTGGAGGAGCCTGGCGATCAGTTTCAGGATGTGGCCGAGACCGGACGCCCCGGAGGGATCATGCCATGACAGAATTTGAGGACAATCTTTTCGGACAATCAATGTGAGGCAAATGACACCATTCTGTACGACCATGGATGAAGTGCCGACCAGCTACATTAGAAGTCACACACCTGCAACACATCTCTGTCTTCTGCATTGCTCAGGCAATTAAAGATATTTGGAGCAAGGAGTGCGAAAAATCCGTCTCCGAGGCCGCTTTCCGGAGCTCCTCGGACAAGGCTCGAGACGAGATCGATCGCTGAACCTGCAATCCAGGACTCCTCATGCTTTGCCGTTGCGATCGAGGTACAAAGGGTTGGTAAGGCTTGTTTCACAACGGTCTCATACACGCCTGGAGCAGACGATTTCGCGAGTGAGGCAAGGATATCAGTGAAAATCGAAAGGAAGATGGGATCTAACAATGATATCGTCAGTCGTTACTACTCAGGTTATTTGCTTGCCTCAGCAAACCTTTGTTGTTTTTTGTCCACACTTCCAAAGTCGCAAGCACGAGCGAGTTCGCCAGGTCGGTTGTAAGCCATGATGCCTTGTCGACATCGAGCACAACTGACATTGTACTCAGAACCAAAGACAGCGTGTCTTCCGTAGTTAGAAGGAGGAAAGGCCCAAGGTCCTGAGCGATCCGTGCCACGTATGGTTTTAGAGCAGAGTCTTCAGCGCCCTGACAGAAGCTGCAAAAAATGTGAGCCGGCGAGTAAACGAATGCAAAAGTTGGTTTACTTGTGCACTGCTTTCACCGCGGAAACTTTGACCGGGACGCTGGAAGAATTGGACTCAATTACGTGCATCGCGGCCTCGAGGTATTGCCCAGCCATCTGCAATGGCAAAAGCTTGGCGAACTGACTGGCGAAAACGAATCCCCTGCCTTGGAGGAAAGAGAACTCTTCCGAATAACATGAGTCGGAGGAAGAGGATGAATACACGTCGACTGACCGGTTTGATTAAGAAGGGAAGGTATGACATTAGCAAGCAACTGCTCAATATCAAGGGGCTTTTGGCGATCAGAATCCTGCTCATCTTCAATGCACTCAAGAATGTCCTCTGCCTGAGAACCAATTGCCGCGAGGGCAGCTTCTAAGGGTTTCCACCTGTCCTCATGAATGAGCCACTCATCCAGTCGCCAATAGAGTGGACTTACCAAGATAGCAGCCCTGCTTCCCGGGTGGTTTGACATGAACCTATGATTTGCTGTAGGTTGTCCTGGAAGGTGACGCAAACTTCCGCTGGTGAGCGCCCCAGGATGGTCTGTGTGTAGACAATCGTATCAGTTCAGTAGCGACATGAGGTGGTCTCGCACGTTCAATAACCCAAATCCAGCAACTCGAACACCATAAGCCTCTGTTTCATCCTCCTCTTGAGCAACAAAAGCGTTCGCATTGGTTGCCCAAGTGTCCTCCTGCGCAAGCATCGTCAATGCTAATCGTAATGCTATAGAAGTGAAAATACTCACGTCTTCTGTAGTCATCTGAACAAATCGGAAAACCGCACCAACTAAATTGGTAAGGTTTTGGGATTGGTTTTTGGGGTCAAGCCACTGTTTCGCCCTTCCTCCACGCACGGTATTGGAAACGAGATCAAACAAGGGACAGATGAGATAAGGAAGCTCGACAACCTCATCCTCAGTCGACCCTGGTACGGATTCTGTTGCGTTGATATAGTGAACTTCATAAACAGGCAAGATGCTCTTGAGATGGGAAAGTGAACAATCTAAGAATGATTCAGTGTAGGCCTTTAACCCGCGGGGAAATGCGGTGTTTATGACGTCCAATGCCTACGAACCCAGACCATGTCAGTGATCACGAACTACCATACAAGTCTACAGGCTCACTTTGAAAACCTGAATCCTAACAGTTAAACCATCCCAGGTGGGCTGATTCAGATTATCGTTGATGGGATGCCCTAGTATTTGCCGGAATGTATCAAGCCAAACAGGGAGGATGTTTTCTGTGGCCTCCTTCACAGCTTGGGGATGCTGCTCCTTCACCATATAGAGTGCAGTCACACACTGGCAGAACACAGAAACACTCCGTGAACGAGTCAACGGGCTGTGTTGCTGAGGATATTTTGAATAACGCAAATTTTGTAATGTGAAGGTAGATTCACCTGCGGATCGTTCAAGATAGCCAGGAGGACCGGTAGTAGTTGACGAAGTACGGGTAGAATTTGATCTTCTGTAAGATCCGACTTGATGAACTCGGTCAATACTTGCATTGCACCATGGACAGAGTTGGGAGAAGTGGATGAAATTAGTTCGATAAGGCCATTGAGCAGGTCTGGATATTCATCTGGCCAGTCACAGGATGCGATCGAGGAGAGCACATGGGCCTGCATAGTGGCGTCAGATCTACGACTCGATAAAGTGTTATGGCTACGAACGCTTAGTGATCTTATTTTACGATCCGGATCGGAGAGTCCATTGAAGACAGCTCGACGGATCTGCGCCTTTATCTGCAGGGACGTCAATCGAGATCGTATGAGAGAAGAACCGATCTACCTCAACAGGTGGCGCATTTCCTCTAAACTGGGGGAAGTACGGAGACCATCGCTCCGTCACGTATTTTCTGAGGATGATGCTCGCAGAGTATAAGACACGCGACTGTGAGGCGCGGGTCACGAGAACAAAAAGGCAAAAAAACTCATCTGTCGAAGGGAAACATCTTCACTTTGCGACAATGCAAATTGAGAGAGGGCCAACCCAGCCTCTGAAACGCGTCAAGATCCCATCAGATTACAACGCTGTGGCACGTCAGTCGCGATGAAAAGAACTCGCCTGGGTGTTGGAGTACCTCAGAAAGCTTTAGCTCCGCTGAAATCCTGATATTGGCATCGGTGCTGAGGGTATCAACCAACAGTTGCTGTATGTTCACCGTCGTCATCGTCGAAGAGCGAATGAATTCGGCTCGTTTCTGGGTCAATGCACTCAGGCTCGTGTTCCGCTCGTTCACGTGTTGAGTGGACGCGTTGGTGGCGGCAATTGCCGCGAGGTAAACTCAGTGAAGGATCTTAGTGGAAATTGAATTCCGCTCGGATAGCTCCTTCTTTCCTACCACCACCTTCTAGCTTGAACTTTGGTGACCCCACCATAGGTTGTGATGGCTCCTAGGAAACGAGTTGGCCCCCAACCAGCCGGGGCCGCTCAAGCACCAGTCGATAACGGCAAGAAGCGCAGTGCAGCCGCCCGCGTCGCTAGCTCAGCCTCGAAGAAGAGGAAGCGTATCTCGGGTAGCCCCGATGAAGCTGAGGCCTCTCAGGTCGATCAAGTTAAAGCTAAGAAGCCCAAATGGAGTCGAGTTGTAGGCAGGCTCGCTGGCCTCATGGAGATGCCCATGGATATCTTGTTCGAGGTATGCCCCTGATCATGATTCCTGAGGTGTGATCCGTGACCATTCGTAACCTAGATATTTGGACATCTCATGCCACTGGATGTGTTGCGCCTTGCACGCACCACGAAGCAATTCAGACATTTGCTGATGCATCGTTCCTCAGTGTCGATTTGGATAGCTGCCCGCAAAAATGTGTCCGACTTGCCGGACTGTCCTCCTTACATGAGCGAACCACAATTTGCAAATCTCGTGTTTGATACGCATTGCCATGTTTGTTTTCCTTCTATATACAGTTGCTCACCCCCCTGATCACGTTCCAGGAATGCTTGTCACCGAATATCCGATCGGTCGACTGGCGTATTGGGCGGCGTATCTGCTCTAAATGCGCAAAGGAGTGGTGAGGTGCCATATCTTCGTCTACATATTGTTATTAACCTTTGTTCCATAGCATAGTGGAGGATTACTCGCCCAATGTTGGCGAGTCCGTTTATAAGTCAGTCCCCAGTAAATACGGTAGTGAGTAATGCCGAAGCCGCATTCCTTGGGGCTCACTGATCTCTTCTCAGAACGAGGACGACCTGCATACTATTCCAAAGATCTACATGAGTTTCAGTCTATGAGGGCGTCCTTCAAGGACTCCGAGGGGCGCGATAAGTTCGTAAAGCAACGCCAGGCTTTAGTCCTTCAGATGGAAAAGGTAATGCTAATTTCACATGGTCCCTATGAAGCTACTATTGATGACGAATATCCAATAGCACGGTGCTTTACTCGAAATTTGGGCCGCTAACCAGGCTAAAGATCGTTCAGAACAACTCGACGACCTTCGTCGTGAAAGAAAAGACGCGTAAGTTTCTCATACAGTTGTTTGAATGGCGAGTTAAATAGGCAACGTAGGATCATTCAGAAATTGACAGAACTTGGTTGGAATTCTGAGATCGAGCGGATCCCCTATCGTGATGATTTATCTCACCACAGACTCGTCAAGCAACCAACTCGCTTGACGCCCCGCAGTAGGTTACATCCGCTTTTAGTGGCATCGCTGATCTCATGCGTTCTAGTTTGGGCTAATATCCAGGAGGAGATGGTCAACTACATGCAGCAGATGAAATCCCAACGCCTCGAGCGCGAACGCAAAGCTCTGATCATTTCGCGCAAGAGAATTGCGGTATCCATTCTTCGCACCTACAAGATTTCACGCCTCCCCTTAGTGGATGTTATGCCTGAGCCGATGGACTTTTGTGCCTTCTCTCAGGTTTTGGAAATTCTTGAACTCCCCACGGAGACGCAAGTGACTGAAACCACATTTGCCCCAATCGTTGAGAAGATGGACGAACTGATTGACGAGTGGCGTACTCGAATTCTTGGACTACTCGTCCAGAAGGTCAAAGATTCTCGCAAACCTCGAATCAATCCGAGCGAGACTACCGATGCCACATCCGCTGGCCCCACGGGCAAAGGGAAGGCCAAAGCTGTTGAACCTTCCATTCCAGACGACTCCCGAATCATTCAAGATCTTTCTTTAGCCACAACTGTCTTCAATTGCAAGTGCTGCAACCCTCGATTTGGTGCTTTCTATGGCCTTTGCGAAGTCGATTTCAGCTCTGACACCGACGACGACTTTTTTGATCCTTGGGGTTTTGGCTTGGGCCCTCGCCGGGCACGGGCGAGGCCCAATCCGCTCTTCTTTCCCAAGGTCCTGGCACATCATTGCCTGACAAAGCAAGACGGGGTCAATTGGGATTATTCCAGTGGCGATCCTATCAAGCAATACAACTACCCGATTGGTAATCGTACTCGGTGGAACCCCCACCTTCTTCAGGTGGACGAGAAGGCTGGCAAGGTGGCTGCCAACATTGTGGAAACATGTGGCTTGGATCCCGAACAGACGACGACGCTTGAGATGGATCAGTTGAATCATCAGTTAGCATGTCTCGAGTGTGTTGAGTGGTCAGACGACGAGTGGGACGTAGCTGAGGCTCAGGTCTTTTATTGGCGTGAGGCAGTAAGTCCTATCTTGCCATTTGTTCTTCGTATATTAACGTTTGACCAGGTGGCTCACAACTGTCGTACCCACCCTGGCAGAACAAACATCCAATGGAAGTTGATCGATGATGAACTTGCGCCTGACGTTGTGGATGTCAACAAATCCACTCAGGAAATCCTTTCAGTCTTCGTCTTGCAAGGTTTAGTGCCGGATGATGACCCTTTCGAAGAAGCGGTCTGGCTCTGCGCACATTGTCTTGATCTTCCGAACGAAGCAGAGTGCATGGGGCTTTCTAAAGTCAAGACCCATCTCAGCCTGACGTATGTCAACATCGTCCATTTAACATGCATTTGAGAATCTGACCATGCATGTTCCAGGCATTCCATTTCGGAGCCGCGAGAAAACCAGGATTACTATAAAGACTATGAGGCCCCACAAGGTCGCAAAACGCACACAACACATCTAAAGATTTCCCTTACCATGGAGAGACCAGATCATGTCCCCCCTCCAGGTGAGGGCCGTGTGCAGGACCCGTGGGGTTTGTTCTCGGAGGACGAATTCGAGGAGGAATTTTATGGTGATGATTTCTTCTTCTGACCAGAGGACGTTATGCTCTGCAAATTCTATTTGATGGCTTGCGGTTCATTGTAAATTATTTTCCTGATATTTTGGTACTTTACCTTCACATTCTATTAAATAAATGATGCGAATAATGCTGACTCTGCTAAACCAAAGTTACTCATTTTGGGACTGAGGAGCGCAAAACAATAATTATCTAGATGACTAACTCTCCTTCTACACTACCCTTGTCGAGACCTAACCGTGGTAGAATTGCCTCGTAACGGTCCCGGTCCAAACGCTTAAGATAACGGAGAATCCTGGCTCGGTCGTGCACGAGTTGGCGCAGGGCTCTCCGGTTTGCCACGTCCTTTCTGAACTTGAGCAAATGCGACCACAAATTGCGAATCTGATACGTCAGTAATGCGACTGTCGGACAAGTGGGTAAGATGTTGACACAGGACATTTAAATCGACTCATACCTTGAACCTCTGGCCGGCCTGTGTCATTTGGTTGTAGAGGAGCCGAAAAGGCTTCAATAATGCGTCTACGATTCTCATATGCGAGACCTTTCGCGTTCGCGTTCCTGAGGTCTACCAGTCGGGCGAACATGTTGGCTTTTTGCACCTCTTCTTTCATGGCCGCGCTCGTGCGCTCCACCGTATCCTCATCGAATGTGGTGACACCTCTCTCAACCGTCAGGGCAGGCAGAACTTCAAAGAGCAACTTCTTGTCATCCCCTCCCTCCATCCCAAAGCTTAAATGTAATGGCATGTTCACCTCCCCTTCAGAAAGATGTACGAGCCGAGGCTCCGCGTCAGGAGAGTGGACGTCGTCTGGAGTCAAAATGGACTTTTGAAGGTCGCATCCAACCCATTTATCTTCCTTGTTGTATTCGGACCCGAGAACAACGTAGAGACGGTTCGCGTCCTTGGCGTGTTTACGATCGACCTTGGCCTGTAGCTTCGAGACCGTTTTCTTTGGAGCCTGGGGTTTGGCTCGACATATGACAGAAGTGTGCAATTCTGCTCGGCTCGACGACGCGAGACATCGCGAGGCTGGACGCAGAAATAAGGTGATTTTTCACGAAACGAACCGACCAGAATGAACTTACCTTGGGCAACACACGACCTGAACATGGAATGGGGACTGTCCGATCACTCGCGACTGTGGCCAAAAAGAACCCGTGAGAAAGGAAATAGCCGAACGCCTATAAGAACCCTGACGGGAGCGTTTGCATATTTCTTTCTCAAGGGAGAATGCCACGCTGCGCGATGTTGACCGCTCCACCGTCGATGACAGTGCCAGTGACTGTGCATTGCAAGTCCTGATCTCTCGAGAATATGCACCAGCTTAGGAAGTGTCGTTTCGACGTTCTTGCAGGACACGGCATGTCGACATTACCCTGGAACATACTTTTTTTTTGTCTAATTTCCTAGTCTACAGAGTAGTTGCGTTCTATCTATCTTCTCAGATTACAACCACTTTTCGCTGGCATTGCCTGTTCGTCTGTTCGTGACCGTTCACTCAAAGTCAGGTATACTTCCATCGGCAGCGATCAAGATATTGCTCTATCGTACAAAGTTCGACATAGTTGGCCAGTATGCTTAGCAGTCACATTCAGGCAAGGTTGCATTCTCGTTCTACATCCGCAAGCAACTTCTCCCACTTCCCATCGTCCAAGGAAGCGACTCTTTCCCACTCGTCATTCCGAAGCACCTTTTTAAACCACAGAGAGTGAACCGCAATGAGAATGTCTGCGTAGGAAAAGGTGTTGCCCATCAACCACTTTCCTTCCTCCCCGTTGCACCACGTCTTCAAGGTCCCATAAAAATTCTTCTCGACGCCAGACCAGTGAGCGTCACGCTTTGGTCCTTCGGGAGACCATTCGTCAACCTGGCATCCAAGGAGCGCTTCTCTGGTAGGGATGAAGTACTCCTGACTGCGCTCGTTCAAGATCTGTGACGTGCGCAAAACAATAAATTCAAAAGAAGGTTCCGCCAGTGAGCGCAACACAGAGTAGAAGGCGTTAATTAGGCCTTTGGAGCAGTTGGGGAAAACGGGCTTTTCCGGGTAGGTCTTGTCGAGATATTCAGCGATCACCCAGGAATCGGTGACAAGTGCACCGGTGTTGGGATCACTGAGAACGGGTACGGTGTACAGTTCCTCCCCATTCGGGCGCAATGGCGATGCACCGATCTCCTTGAGTTTGGGAGCGATGTCAGGGTACTCGACCCAGACAACCTCGAATGGAAGATTCTTGTAGCTCAGAATGAATCTGAAACGTTCCGAGTCATTGCTTAAATAAAACGCCGCCATGAGCAGTGCCTCCGCACCTCGTTTTTGCAGGATTAGGTGACCAATTGTTGCCGGGGAGCTTGGAGGGGATGTCGTAGAGCACGAGAGACAACATTGTGGAGCGACCTACTCCGAATCCGAGCTACTCTGCACGCCTATTATATCTAATGGGATCTTCGGGCATATAACATCTGGCCGGCCGGCTTGCTTCATGCGAATTCTCAGAAGTGATCACATGGTATGATTCAAAATTTGATTCCCCTCGTTCACTTACACTAGCCAAATGGCGAACGTTATCAGTATGCTAGTCACGTTCAGGCAAGGTTACATTCTCGTTCTACATCAGTAAGTAACTTCTCCCACTTGCCATCGTGCAAGGAAGCGACCCCCTCCCACTCTTCTTTCCAACAGGCCCTTTTAAACCAAAGGGAATAAACCGCACAGAGAATGTCTGCATAAGAAAAGGTGTCCCCCATTAACCACTTTCCCTCCTCCTTCTCGTACCACGTTTTCAAGGTCCCATAAAAACTGTTCTCGATTACTGCCCAGTGGGCATCGCGCTTTGGTCCTTCGGAAGACCATTCATCGACCTGACATCCAAGGAGCGCTTCTCTGGTAGGGATGAAGTACTCCTGACTGCGCTCGTTCAGGATCTGAGACACGCGCAAGAGAACAAATCCGTAAGAAGGTTCCGCCAGTGAGCGCAATGCGGAGTGAAAGGCGTTGATTAGGCCTTTAGAGCAGTTGGGGAAAACGGGCTTTTCCGGATAAGTCTTGTCGAGATATTCAGCAATCACCCAGGAATCGGTGATAAGTGCACCGGTGTTGGGATCGCTGAGAACAGGTACGCTGTACAGTTCCTCCCCGTTCGGGCGCTTGCCTGGCGATGCGCCGATCTCTTTGAGTTTAGGAGCGATGTCAGGGTACTCAACCCAAACAGTCTCGAATGGAAGACTTTTGTGGCTCAGGACAAATCTGAAATGTTCATTGAATATATAATGCTGTGGGGGCGATACTTCCGTACCACGTTTTTGCAGTGTTGGGTGACCAACTGTTACCGGGGAGCCTCGAGGGGATGTCATAGAGGACGAGGGGCAACATTATGGGAACGTTACCTACTGCGAAAATCAGTCAGTCCACCTTTTAACTAGTGAACAACTTCGTGCGTACAATCTCTGATCGAGTCATCTACGAAGAGTTACTAGTACTTTGCGGCACCGGAGCCGATTGCTGGTATCAACTCCTGACGGAAGGTTTGGAATCAAACCATCAGGCAGGACACGTGTGTTGGACAAAAGTGGGTAAGCGTCCGTCGACGGCGTGATGTCATGTCTGCTCTTACTAGACTCTGTCGACTAAGCCTCTTCGCCACCCTCCCTAGCGTAATCTTACATTTGGTCAGTTTTACCCATCAAGATAATTGAAAGCGGGCCGAACACTACAGATAATGTTTTGGCAACTCTAGGCCAGGTTGCACTCATTTTCTACATCTGCAAGTAACTTCTCCCACTTTCCCTCGTGCAAGGAAGCGATTCTCTTCCACTCTTCATCCCGATAGACCTTTTTAAACTAAAGAGAGTTGGCCGCAAAGAGAATGTCCGCATAGGAAAAGATGTCTCCCATCAACCACTTTCCTTCCACTCTTTCATACCACACCTTCGCAGATCCATAATAATTGTTTTCGATCATCGCCCATTGAGCATCACGCTTTGGTCCCTCGGGAGACCATTCATCAAACGGGCATCCCAACTCTGCTTCTCTGATACGGATGAAGTATTCTCGGCTACCCTCTTTCAAGACTTGTGACGAACGCAGGAGACTAAATCCTGCAGAGGTTCCTATCGCCGAGCGTAATGCAGTATCAAAGGCATTGATCAAGCCTTTGGAGCCGTTGGGGAAAACGGGCTTTTCTGGGTAGGTCTTGTCAAGATACTCGGCGATCACCCAGGAATCAGTGACGAGTGCACCGGTGTTGGGATCGCTGAGAACGGGTACAGTACACCGCTCACTCCCATCCGGAAACTTGTTTGGTGTTGCACCAATCTCTTTAAGTTTGGGAGCGATGTCACAGTAATCAAACCAGACGGTCTTGAATGGAAGGTTTTTATAGCCCAGGATGAATCTGAAATATCGTTAAACGACAAATATTGCTAGGTGTAATGCTCTCGCACCTTGTTTTTGCAGGGTTAGGGGAGCAATTGTTGCCTGGAAGCTCGGAGGCAACGTCGTAGAGGACGAGGGGCAACATCGTGAAGTGTCTGATATACTTCGAGCCAATCTGCACATCCCTTATATCCAGCTTGCCTCGGGCATACAACTTCTTGCCGTTCTGATTCATCAGCATATCTCATCAGCCGATATGATCACGGCTTCGACTTTGTATTCAATGGACAGCCTATTGCATGCCATTTCTTGCCGAGTGATGTACATTGGCATAATACCGATTTAATTCCGTCGGTCCAGCCCTGAAGACCACAGATGCGAGCACCACGAAGTGAAATATGTGGCGGGGTTACTTTCCTTTGCCACAATCGCAATCAATCTCTCTCACTGTGGGAAGAGATGGGGATTTATGTTGGCGTGGAAGGCCGTGTACTCATGGCAGTGTGGCAGGCAGTTGGATGATTCTCTTTTGATGCCATATATTCGTAGCGAACACGGACTGGTGGAGAAGACACGGGGGAAAGGAAGAGGTCGATGTAGAGCCCAAACCTAGACGTGAGCCCACACCGTGTACAATGTACATACCATTGGTTGGTATATTGTAGCGCGGTTAACTGGTCATGGCCGGGTCTTTTACTAGAACCTCCGCCAAAATCGTTCGCGGTAAAGGGTGCCCTGTGTCTCTCAACGTTCGGTCGACGATATGGGCTAGCGACAGGACAAAGTAAGCAACATGAACGTTTGAACAAGGGTTGTTTAGGGATGTCGATCATGAACTCGCTGGACAGCACGAAAATATGAGAAGCAACGCCCAGAGTTGAGCAATTTGAACGTTGGACCATCACATGGTTATGTGGGTACAATTTGGATGTTGGACACGACCACGACATCACAGGTGAGCACGATTATCGATGCTTCTTGGTCCTTTTTTGACTCGCCTACCAATTGAATGCTCAAGTTCTTCTCGAGCAAGTCTCAGCACTTGGGCATACTCCCCACTCGGCCACATTCTTCTGCTCCCGACTCCCTCGATGTTCTCCACAACCTAAAACGTGCAAGTAAAAGAAGAAGCAAAGATCCCTCCTTCATGATCGAATAGGGCGACAAATCACTGAAAATGTAGTGTGGCTTGTCTAGATTCACAATCTTCGAGCTACACTCAGCCAAAGTGCCGTGCGCCGTCTTCGACAAGTTGACTACGGAGAACACTCTTGATGCAGAAAAGCGTTGCGTGCAAGGTTGCCTTGTGAGTTTGTCAGCGCGTTGAGAGACAATTGTTGAACCATCTGAAGTTCTAGCTCCACTCCCAGAGTTAAAACGGGTTATGGCGGACACTAAAATCTAGGCAAAGTTACACTCCTTTTCTACATCTGCAAGCAATTTATCCCACTTCCCGTCATGCAAAGAAGCGATCCTCTTCCACTCCTCATCCCGACAGACCCTTTTAAGCCAAAAGGAGATGGCCGCAAAGAGAATGTCTGCGTAGGAAAAAGTATCTCCCATTAACCACTTTCCATCTGCCCTCTCATACCATGTCTTTGCAGATCCAAAATAATTGTTCTCGATCGTCGCCCATTGAGCATCACGTTTCGGCCCCTCTGGAGACCAGTCATCAAATTTGGATCCCAGGGCCTCTCCTCTGATACGGATGAAGTATTCTCGACTACGCTCGTTCAAGACCTCTGAGGTGCGCAGTAGACCAAATGCGAAAGAGTTTCCCGCCGCCGAGCGTAATGCGGTGTCAAAAGCATCGATCAGGCCTTTGGAGCCGTTGGGGAAAACGGGTTTTTCCGGGTAGGTCTTGTCGAGATACTCGGCGATCACCCAGGAATCAGTGATAAATGCACCAGTGTTGGGATCACTGAGGGCGGGTACGGTACACCGTTCACTCCCATCCGGAAGCTTGTTTGGTGGTGCACCAAGTTCTTTAAGTTTTGGAGCAATGTCACAGTAATCAAACCAGACAGTCTCGAACGGAAGGTTTTTATAGCCCAGGATGAATCTGAAGTATCGTTAAACAATACAATGGTAAGGAGGGTGCTCTCGCACCTTGTTTTTGCAGGGTTAGGGGAGCAATTGTTGCCTGGGAGCGTAGTTGCAAAGTCGTAGAGGACGAGGGGCAACATCGTGGAATGTCTGACTTACTTCGAGTCATTTGCAAGCCCCTTATATCCACTGGGGCCTCGGGCACACAGCTTCTTGCCGTTGTGATTCGTCATATATCTCACAGTCGATGGTCACAGCCTACGTTCAATGGGCATCCCGTGCCCACACGCTATTTTTTGCGGGTGATGTTCAGATATTGCCATCGTACTAAATACCCTCCCATTGGTTAGGTCATCAAGCTCGGGTCTTAGGCGCGAGCACCGTGGAGCAAAACAATCAGACGATACGAATTATATTACCCCAACGCGTAGGCAAGGTTATATTCCCTTCCTACTCGGATTCGCAAGCTACCTTTCCCCTAGGCTATGGGAAAGATGGGGTATTACGAAGGGTTCGTGCTGACCAGTAAGATCCGGTGGCGTTGCGCAGGGTAATCATTTCGGTTTCTTTCTTTCTCTTTAGATACCGTGGATTTGTAAAACAGGTAGGGCGGACACTAACTCATATCCCGAGCATCTATGCAAGGTTACATTCCTTTTCTACAGCCGCGAGCAACTCTTCCCACTTCCCGCCATGCAAGGAAGCGATCCTCTTCCACTCCTCGTCCAGATAAGCTCTCCTGAACGCAAGGGTATTGACTGCAAAGAGAATGTCTGCATAGGAAAAGGCGTCTCCCATCAACCAGTTTCCTTCCACCCTTTCATACCACATCTTCGCAGATCCAAAATAACTATTCTCGATCGCTGCCCATTGGGCATCACGCTTTGGTCCCTCGGGAGACCATTCGTCAAATTGGCATCCCATGGCTGCTGCTCTGACATGGATAAAGCATTCTCGACTCCGCTCATTCAAGATCTGTGACATGCGCAGGAGAGTAAATGGCTCGAAAGAAGATTCTGTCAGCGAGCGCAACCCGGCGTCAAAGGCATTGATCGCGCCTTTGGAGCCGTTGGGAAAGACGAGCTTTTCCGGGTAGGTCTTGTCGAGATATTCAGCGATCACCCAGGAATCGGTGACAAGTGCACCGGTGTTGGGATCGCTGAGAACGGGTACAGTATATCGCTCGCTCCCGTTTGGGAGCTTGTTTGGCGATGCACCGATTTCTTTGAGTTTGGGTGCGATGTCAGGGTACTCTACCCAGACAGTCTTGAATGGAAGGTTCTTATAGCCCAGGATGAATCTGAAACTCATTGAATGACACAGCATTATGAAGGGTGGGTGCTTTCGCACCTTGTTTTCGCAGGGTTAGGTGACCAGTTGTTTCCAGGGAGCTTGGAGGGGATGTCGTACAGTACAAGGGGTAACATCGTGGAGTGCCTGACTCACTCCAAGCCGTTCCGCACGCCTCTTATATCCAGTGGGGAATCGGGTATACAGTTTCTTGCCGTTCTGATTCATCATCATATCTTATCAGCCGACGATCACGGCTTCATTGATCATGTTTAATGGACAGCCTATTGCATGCCATATCCCGCCAGGGTGATGTTCATTTTTATGATACAAATGCTCATATCGGTTTCTTCCCATCGGTTGGCAAGTGCGAACACAAAGCTAAACAAGTAGGGCGAGCACTATCTGTCTCCCCCTGCATTTAGGCAATGTTACATTCCTTCTCTACATCTGCAAGTAATTTCTCCCACTTCCCATCGTGCAAGGAAGCAATACTCTTCCACTCATCATCCTGAAAAACCCTTTTGTGCCAAAGGGAACGAACCGCAAAGAGAATGTCAGCATAAGAAAAAGTGTCCCCCATCACCCAATTCCCATCTACCCTCTCATACCACGTCTTCACAGTTTCATAATGCTTCTCAATGGTTGCCCACTGAGCTTCGCGTTTCGGTCCTTCAGGCGACCACTGGTCAACTGAATCTCCATGTGCTGCTCTGGTGCGGAGGCCATATTCGACACTGCGCTCGTTCAAAATTTGGGACGTGCGCAGAGCAGTGAATCCGAAAGAAGCTTCCGCCAGCGAGACCAATGCAGAGTCAAAGGCATTGATAAGGCCTTTAGAGCCATTGGGGAAAATGGGCTTCTCCGGGTAAGTCTTGTCTAGATATTCAGCGATTACCCAAGAATCAGTGATGAGGGCGCCGGTGTTAGGATCGCTGAGGACAGGCACGGTATACTGTTCGCTTCCATTTGGCAACCTGTTCGGTGATGCGCCAATTTCTTTAAGTTTGGGAGCGATGTCAGGGAACTCGACCCAGACAGTCTCGAACGGAAGGTTCTTGTAACCCAAGAGGAATCTGAAAATAGGTCGTTGAACAACATAGCGCTATGTAGGACTACTTGGCGCTCTCGTACCTCGTTTTGGCAGGGTTGGGTGACCAACTCTTACCCGGGAGTTTAGAGGGGATATCGTAGAGGACGAGGGGCAACATCGTGTAGCGCTTGGTCTCCCCCAATCCATTCTGCACACCCTTAAATCCCGAGCGGCAACACAGCTTCTTACCTTGCCGGTTTATCCACAAACTTCAAGAAGCTTCTTCAGCCGACGATCACAGCTTCAATTTATTTATATAATGATTGCATGCTGATACTTGAAAATGCTCAACGTTCAACTACAAGCTAAACAGGGCGAGCACTGTGACTTGTCTTTCCGCCGCGTCTAGACAAGATTACATTCCTTCTGTACATCAGCAAGTAATTTCTCCCACTTCCCATCGTGCAAGGAAGTAATCCTCTTCCACTCGTCATCCCGATAAACCTTCTTAAACCAAAGGGAACGAGCCGCGAAAAGGATGTCGGCATATGAAAACGTATCCCCCATCACCCATTTCCCATCTACCCTCTCATACCATATCTTCACAGTTTCATAATACTTCTCAATGGTCGCCCACTGAGCTTCGCGTTTCGGTCCTTCAGGAGACCACTGGTCAAGTTGTCCAAGTGCTGTTCTGGTGCGAGAAAAGTATTCGAGACTGCGCTCGTTCAAAACTTGGGACGTGCGCAAAGCAGTGAATCCGAAAGAAGCTTCCACCGCTGAAAGCAATGCGGAGTCAAAGGCATTGATCAGGCCTTTTGAACCATTGGGGAAAATGGGCTTCTCCGGGTAGGTCTTGTCGAGGTACTCAGCGATCACCCAGGAATCAGTGATGAGGGCGCCGGTGTTAGGATCGCTGAGAACAGGTACGGTATATCGTTCGACTCCATTCGGGAGCTTGTTCGGTGATGCGCCAATTTCTTTAAGTTTGGGAGCGATGTCTGGGAACTCGACCCAGACAGTCTCGAATGGAAGGTTCTTGTAACCCAAGAGGAGTCTAAAAATCGCTCGTTAAATGACACAGCGTTACATAGGACTAGGTGTTCCCATACCTCGTTTTGCCAGGGTTGGGCGACCAACTGTTACCCGGGAGTTTGGAGGGGATATCGTAGAGGACGAGAGGCAACATCGTATACTGCTTGGCTCCGTCTGAGCGATTTGCACGCCTCTTATCTAGTTGGCAAACTCGGGCATACTACTTCTGGGCCGAGTAGTCTGTGCCTCTGCTTCATCAGCCTGTTCTGTCAGCCAACGCTTCCCCATCATTACACGAGTCGTGTCCTCGGCCACGGTTACGTTGTGGGTTTCATGCTTACCAAGGCCTTGTAGATGGACGTCACAGAGCCCAATAGAACGCCGGGGATGTTGACAGGTCACAGTAGACCTTGTTGCTTCCCGATATGGTACCGCATTGTGGGAAAGCACGCCATTTGCTCCTCGACATCGTGTTTCCGTAGGACGCATACTACATAGTAGTACTGCTACATCATGGTGTCGGCAAAGAAACGAGCGACGATATCCTCGCCCAAGACGCGCTCCTCCTCTTCCAAGGAGATCTCACTCAAAAAAGTGAAAGGAGAGAACTTTTATCGCAATGCAAAACAAGCCGCCCGAGCGAAGATGCTCACCGGGGGCAAGGCCGTCAGAGACAAGGACGGAAACATCATCAAGGCTGCTGCGTTTCAAGCAGGAGAAAACGAGACGAAACCGGGGCGTGTGCAGCCCGATCGGCGGTGGTTCGGTGCGTGTTTAAAGTCGTAGCATGTTTTCTGGGGATGTCCTGAGCATGGAATGGACGCAACATCATCGTTATCAGGCAATACGAGAGTGATATCGCAAAAAGCTTTGGATCACTTTAGGACGAGTCTGTCTACCAAAAAGCATGACCCGTATTCCGTCCTCTTACGCCGCAATAAGCTTCCCATGGCGCTTTTGGACGACGCGGCTAACCCGAATGTTCGCAAAGTGAGCTCTCGTCATGGTTCAGCTGCATGCCTTGGTCTCATATACATACAGCGATCACATATCGTGGAAACCGAACCATTCAGTGAGACATTCGGTCCTAAGGCTCAACGAAAGAAACCGAGGCTGGAGGTCGGAACATTTGAGGAACTCAGTAAAGTTGGCGCAGCGGCAGCAGAACGGACTGAAGACCTCGCAGAGGGATCATCAAGTATTCTAATCGTCATTTGTATCATGATTTTCTCCGTTGACGAGATGTTTAGCGCAGCCAGAACAAATCCTTGTCGGTGATTTCCAACCGGTTCATGCTGACTATATCGAGCCCATTTTCGCAAAAGGAACTTCGCGGCGCATATACGGAGAACTCTATAAGGTGATAGACTCTTCAGACGTCATATTGCACATCTTGGATGCTCGTGATCCGCTCGGGACCATGTGTGAGTCGGTACTGGAGCACTTGAAAAAGGAAAAGGCACACAAGCAAGTTGTCTTGGTTATCAACAAGTGCGATCTGGTGCCTAACTGGGTGACCGTAAGTGTTTGTGTCCGACTTTTACTCGGCCTGTGAACCCTCTTATCATAGGCGAGATATATACAACACCTTACCCCAAGATACCCCACAATCGCCTTCCACGCATCACCAAATCACTCCTTTGGGAAGGGATCTCTGATACAACTCCTCCGCCAGTTCTCACAGCTTCACTCGGACAAGAAGCAAATATCCGTGGGCTTTGTGGGATACCCCAACGTCGGCAAGAGCAGTGTCATTAATACGCTAAAAAGTGGAAAGGTTTGTCGCGTTGCGCCGATCCCGGGAGAAACCAAAGTTTGTCACTCCTTTCGGTATCGGAGCTAAAAATACCTGATGCGTCCTTCCTTAGGTCTGGCAATACATTACACTAACTCGTCGGATCTATCTCATCGATTGTCCTGGCATTGTACCGACATCTGCGCACGATTCCCAAACCTCGACCGTTCTCAAGGGTGTCGTTCGCGTCGAGGCTTTACCCACGCCATCCGAACACATACCCGCACTAATGGAACGTGTAAAACCACTTTATCTTTCCCGGACGTATGACATTCCTCTTCCTGATCCAGACGACCCTACGCGTGGGTGGGACCCCGAGCAGTTTTTGAATGCGCTAGCAAAGATGAAAGGGCGGCTTCTCAAGGGCGGAGAACCAGACGTGGATGGCGTTGCCAAGATCATCCTTACCGATTGGGTCCGAGGCCGCATACCGTTTTTCGTTCCACCGCCTGAACGACCCGAGGAGCTCAACATAGCCGAGGCGAAAGCAAGGGCGAAAGGGAAGGCCAAGGCGATGGCGAAGGAAGGAGAAGAAAAGGACATTGTTGGTGTCAAACAGAACCTCGGCTCGATTATGCAAAAGAACACCTTTCTCGCTGAGGACATCAAACCATTGGAGGACGAAGCCGGAGCCGGCGAAGAGACTTTATCGGACGATGGTTCTCGTGAAGATCCGTCGGAGGATACCTCCGATGTTGCTGAGGAACCAGAGCTGTCATGGAACGACGTGTTTGAAGAGGAGGGTCACCAAAAAGTAGACAACACTAACGTCTCCGATGCAGTTGCGCAATCCGTGCAAGGTAAGGTGTCTTGCGACGTGCCTTGGTCGTTAGTCGATCCGATCTTCCCATAGGAAATGTGTCTTCGGCCGAAGAGCTGCCTGCGCCTCTCAAGGGCCCTCGAATGAAAACGAGCAAAGTACATTTCTTCTTGTCCCGGGTTCCGATTGCCGTTTTTTTAACATTTGTCGCTTTATAGAAAAAGGCCGAAAACTTTTATACGAATGCGAACGTGAAGAACAAGAATCGCGACAAGGGAGCGTTGCTCAAGTCGTTGCCGGTGGGCAAGAAAGGCGGTGGTCGGAAGCGTCGCTGAGAGACATCGCATTGGTGTATTGCTATCCTGGACCGGCCCATCGCACTTAAAAGACCAAGAAGGTTACCGCTGTGATATACAAAAATGTAGAAACCGTTCGCATGCACAGATCGCATTTACTCCCGCAGTGGCTGATTGTTTCATGAGTATCCTGCCTTTCCGGTCGGGCGAACCAGGCTGTCAGTGGGAATAATCGCAGTTTCCCACGAGATTGGGCGGTCCCTATAAGACTGATCGCGTCCCCAAATTATCTCTTGCGTCCTGTTCGCTTTCTCAACCATGTCCGTCACCAAAGTCCACGCACGCCAGGTAACTACAACCTGCATATATGCAGAGTCCAAGTGCTATGCTCAAGCACTCTTGTCCAGATCTTTGACTCTCGTGGAAACCCGACTGTCGAAGTCGACCTCTACACCGAGAAAGGTGACTTACCAACACATACGTATAGATCGCGTCCGGTTCATGGGGCTTGACAGGTCGCTTCCGTGCTGCTGTACCCTCTGGTGCATCCACCGGCATTCACGAGGCCCTCGAGCTTCGCGATGGTGACAAGGCCAACTATGTCGGCAAAGGCAAGTCGAGTTCTTGCTAGGTTTCTCGATCAACGTCTCATACCCCCTCTTTTCCGAACAGGCGTCTCCAAAGCCGTCGCCAACGTCAACGACGTTCTCGGCCCTGCGCTGATCGAATCCGGCCTCAAGGTCACCCAACAAAAGGAGATCGATGATTTCCTGATCAAACTTGATGGTACGCCCAACAAGGGCAAGTATGGTGCAAATGCGATTCTCGGTATCTCTATCGCCGTCGTCGAGGCTGGTGCGGCTGAGAAATGTATACCCGTGTACCAACACTTGGCTGAGCTTGCTGGCGTCAAGCCGCCCTATGTCCTGCCTTGCCCGGCTTTCAATGTCATCAACGGCGGTTCGCATGCCGGCAACAAGCTTGCGTTCCAGGAGTTCATGCTCCTTCCCACCGGTGCTTCTAGTTTCACTGAAGCTATGAAAATTGGTACGGAAACATATCACACCCTGAAGAAGGTCATCAGTGCCAAATATGGTATTGATGGTGAGTGCAGTGTGCGAATTGCATCGACCCGTCTGATCTCGCTTAGCCGTCAATGTTGGTGACGAGGGAGGATTCGCTCCCAACGTCAGCGGTGCCGATGAATCCCTCGAGCTTCTAAGCGAGGCTATCCAGAAGGCTGGCTACGAAGGCAAGATTAAAATTGCTCTCGATGTCGCTTCGTCCGAGTTCTACAAGGACGGAAAATACGACCTGGACTTCAAGAACCCCAACTCTGACCCACAAAAGTGGATATCCGGGACTGAACTAGCTGACTTGTACCTCAGCTATATTGACAAGTACCCGATTGTTTCTATCGAAGATCCTTTCGATCAAGACGACTGGGAGGCATGGTCCCACTTCACGAAGAATAGTAATGTCCAGATCGTTGGTGACGATCTGACCGTCACGAACCCGCTGCGCATCAGGACCGCCATCGAGAAGAAGGCTTGCAATGGTTTGCTTCTCAAGGTTGGTACTTTAGTAAGTTGGACGGTGGGGTGACGCTGACAGCGTGCTTCATCAGATCAACCAAATTGGTACCATTTCCGAGTCCATCCAAGCGTATGTTATAGCCGTCTCGTTATATGCCATAGATGTTTATCATATTTTCAGTGCACAACTTTCCCAGTCGGACGGCTGGGGCGTCATGGTTTCCCACCGCAGTGGCGAGACTGAAAATACGATTATCGCCGACCTAGTTGTTGCCCTCGGCACAGGCCAGATCAAAACGGGTGCACCGGCACGAAGCGAGCGTGTCGCTAAATACAACGCACTGCTGCGCATTGAGTAAGCCTTGATGTTCCCTCCGTGCGTGTGATATTGAATGGCATTGTCAGGGATGAACTCCAGGGAACGGGTGCAACCTTCGCCGGAGACAAGGGATTGTCTGCTGGTTTGGAAGCTCCCGCTCTCCACAAAAAGTGAACGCGGCGT
>JBBPLP010000151.1:0-42790 GCA_038089875.1 Fistulinella prunicolor
TAAAACATTCCAGTTGCATATCGTCATCGCGCTCTTCGTTGGACTATTGGGTGTGGTTTATTGGTTTATTGTTTTCCGGTGGATACCCAAAAGGAATGGATACATTCTCAATCAAGTGACAGTTATCCAGGATGATGGCGTTCCACGCAACGTCTTCAGACGGATACCCATGGGGATGGAGCAGGATTAGATGTTGCCCACGAAGTCTGACATCTAGATGTGACAATACCATAGATATTTTTCCAACGTTTAGCGAGTCATATTTAAAGTTCCGAAGTCCGATCGGGAAGTTGATCCGAACATCACGTGTGACTGCATCATTTTCCGCTGCAGAAGTTTGCGCGATATTACAGCTGTCCACAGGATTGGTCGTCTCAGCTTCAAATAATGCAGTAGCACACCTGTCTCGACTCTTCTTTCATTACCACCAACACGCGGCTTCTGCCATGACCGACGATACACACGCCGTCTCCCCCGGCATACGGGCGGTCAAGGATATTACCTTTGGGAGTGTGCGTATTCGCGTTTGCAAAAAGTTGACTATCGTAACATGCACGCAGATTGCAGGCATGGCCTCCAAAGTATTCGAGCACCCTTTCGATCTCACCAAAGTCAGACTCCAGTCCCAAGTGCTGGATGCTACCGCGAGGTTCAACGGACCCATAGACTGTCTCGTTCGAACTTTCAGAAATGAGGGCGTAAGAGGACTCTATCGTGTGCGTCTTGTGTTTCACACGCGTGCAAGTATGTGACCTAATGGATATATAAAAAGGGGTTGCCCGCACCGGTCGTGGGCGCCATGGTCGAAAATGCGACTCTTTTCGTGTCATATAGCCAGTTGCAGCGTGCCATACGATGGACCACTGGACATTCGTCTTCCCGAGATCTCACGGTACCTCAGCTCGCAATTGCCGGCGCTGGTGCTGGCGCAGTCACGAGCTTCGTCCTGTACGTTCGATATCCTCATGATCTCGAGACGGTAATCTTTCTTTTTGCTGACTTTATCGCTCTAGGACGCCTGTAGAGCTCGTGAAATGTAAAATGCAAGTTCAAATGCTTGCCGTGGATGTCTCTGGCCCGTCTGTCCAATCTGTCCAATCATCCCCTTCTGGCGTAGGTACCGCCACTCTGGGACCAGCGTCCACCAAACCACAAACACTTCCTGGTCCCATTGCTGTTCTCACGTCCGTCATCCGCAATGACGGTCTCCGCGGTCTTTGGCTGGGTCAAACGGGCACGCTCATTCGAGAGACAGGTGGTGGTGCTGCCTGGTTCGCATGCAAAGAATTCGTTGGGGCGCGGCTCGTCCAACAACGCGCAACGCTCACGGGTACGCCACTCGCTCGGAAAGATATTCTTCCATGGGAGTCCGCCGTCTCGGGGGCATGCGCTGGGGCCGTGTTCAACTTCTCGCTCTTTCCGGCAGACACGATCAAGAGCACGATGCAGACGGAGGAGGAGCTACGACCGCGCGGAAAGGGTGTTGCTCCGTCCACGTTCTTGGGTACTGCCAAGGCGTTGTACAAGGCGCAGGGCGTACGTGGGTTTTATGCGGGGTGTGGGATCACCGTGGCGAGGTCGATACCAAGCAGTGCGATTATCTTTTTGATATATGACGGATTGAGCATGCAGTTTGCGTAGAGAAATTAGAACGAATAGAGATAGAGCATATTGTAGTACTAACACGGTGATCTAGGTCTAGTACAGGACACTGCGACCAAATGCACATCATGTATACACTCGCTCTTGTCTGGAGCCCAGTGGGGTAAACAAAGACAGGGGTATCTGCATTTTTGGGAACCAAGCATAATCGGGAAAATTCTGGTGGCAAGCTGCGACAGAACACATGTCATCCTCTCTCCTTCGACAGCTGGTGCGTCGAACTGGCGCGCGGCTGTCTGCCAGCTCTGGCTCTCGCCATGTTTCTCTTCCTCTCTTCCAGCTGCACGCCATCCGACGGTTGCCAGCATCGCGCCAGTATGCCTCCAAGGCAAAAACCAAGTCAACTGCGTCGTTCGTTCCAGGATCCCAGCAGGTGTTCGACTCGGAGGAGGCGCGAGCCGAGTACGTCAAGGCCGAGTCCAAGATGGCTACCGCGGTCGACTGGTTCCGCAAGGAAGTGGCCGCGTTCGAGACGCGGGCGAGCGGACGCGTCACGCCTGCCGTTCTTGCGCCGGTCCGCGTCGAGGGGCGGCGAGGACAGGTAGCCAAGCTCGAGGAAGTGGCGACCGTAGGCATCAAGGACGGGTCTGTGTTGATTGTCACCGTGTTTGACGAGCAGGTTCGTACAGCTTCTTTCAGTTTCCCAAGCCTTTTCTTCTGGTGTGGTGCCACTTGCTCACGGATATGTAGTAGAATATGAAGGCAGTCGAACAGGGGATATACGCCGCTAAACTACCCAACATCGTCCCTCAACGGCTGGATTCGCGGACGCTCAAGATACCAATACCCAAGTGAGTCTGTTTCGTGAGCAGTCCATACCCCGTATCATTAATAAACGTTGACCTCAGGCCCACGGTCGAAGCTCGAAACGCGCTCGTAGTCACCGCCAGCCGAATGGCAGAAGACGTGCGCGTTCAAATCCGCAAACACCACCAGGCGAGCGTCAAAAAGGGCAAGTACGAGAAACACTCGGTCGAGCTTGACGAGGTGATTCAAACTTTCTTTTTTGTTTGCCATCACTGGCGTTTGAGAGTCGGATCACTCAAGCTTTTGTGTAGTTCCAGAAGCTATGCGACAAGCACGTCTCCGAGGTCGACAGGATTGTTGCGCAGATGAAAAAAGTAACTGGGAGCAAATAGCGTCTGTATTTAGCTCCTATAACATAGATTACATGGGAATTTCAAGGCTCGTCCGGGCCACTACGTGTCAACCACAACTTCAATGAATGGCAATGTTCTGGTTCTTTGCTGTTCATCTGACTTGGTATGCTGTTTCTACAACTCGTTGGTTCTAATAATATCGGGAAACATAGAGAGCGACCAAAGATCACGGAAGTAGATTCAGCAAACGTTAATGTTTTGTAAGAAATCCTTTCCAAGTTTATTGCCCCTGCCAACACCGCAAGGGTCCCTCTCATTCGGCCATGTTCAACAACTCATCTCATATCGATGCCAGCCATTCCACCTTCAGTGAGGTCCATCGAGACCAGTATTACAGTGCACAGTCAACAGTGCAAGGCAACCAAACAATCAATACTGTTGTATACGGAAATCAGATAAATCACGATTCACATTCAAGTGAGTAATCGCTCGTTTCGCTCGTTTCGATACTAAAGTACCATCACTTTCAGATCTCATCGAGGGGCTCCTGAGAGCGACTGCACAGAGCGCTGCATATGATTCCGCACAGCGATATCCAGCACCAAAGTGTATCGAAGGCACCCGCGTCGAGTTACTCGCCCGCATAACCTCATGGATAGACGATCCAGACCAGAAACCTATATGTTGGTTGAACGGTCGCCCTGGTTCAGGCAAGTCGGCCGTATCGCAAACCATTTCAGAGATGTACGCAGGTCAAAAGCGTCTAGCTGCCAGCTTCTTCTTTTCCCGAAGGGATCTCGAGCGGCACACCATACAACATGTTGTTCCGACGCTGACCATGCAACTCCTCACCCTCCTTCCATCCATTCGCACTGCTGTCATCACGGCCCTTGAAAACGACATCATGATTCCGATGAAGGTCCTACGAGAGCAGATGGAAAAGCTGATGTTTGGGCCTATTTCTACGGCCACGGAAACGCCGAGTGCACCGCTTGTGGTTATTGTCGATGCCCTTGACGAGTGCGACGAGGAGAATCTCGTTTTGGAGCTCGTATCGCTTCTCGCACTTCTTCCCCAGAAGACTTCCTTCCCACTACGACTGTTAATCACCAGCAGGTCTGAGTCTTGGCTTCAGTCACGCTTCCACCGACCAGACATATCAGCGCTTACTTTGTCTCTCGAGATCCACGCATTCAGTGCAGAGGCAGACATTCGCTCGTTCTTAGGACGCGCTCTGAATGACATGTACGACGAGCATCTCCAGGTCATGAAAGATGTACCTCGCCCATGGCCGTCATCAGACGAGCTCGATCGGATCGTCAACAAGGCTGGTGGATTGTTCATCTTTGCCCTCACAGTCGTCAAATTTGTCGGAGACAAGGCCCATAATCCTGCCGATCGTCTACAAGCCATCCTTGGGGACAATGACTCTATATCTGCAGGGTCCGCATATGCCGACCTTGACTCATTGTATCGCGATGCCATTTCCGTCTTTCCGGATCCCGATGTTACGCGACTGGTGCTCGGTATCGTCTATTGCATGATGATTCCCTTGTCTATATCAGCTCTACACAAGCTACTCAAACGACCCGACATCGATGTAAGAGCAATTGTTCCAGCCCTTAGCTCGGTTCTTCTCGCATCCGAGGACGGAAAACAACCAATCCAGTTTTATCACGCCTCTTTTCGCGACTTCTTGACCAATCCGCAACGCTCAAGAAAATATGCAATTAACCCTGATGTCTATCACAAGCTCATGGCGCAACTGTGCTTCGAGAGGATGTCGAATTCGCTGAAGCGGGACATGTGTGGGATTGGGGATCCTGCTAGGGCTAATAAGGAAGTTCCGGATCTCGTTGAACGTCGCCACGCGGTGTTTGACGATGCTCTTCTATACGCTTGCCGTTTCTGGTCCCGTCATCTCGCACAGCTTCCAGAGGACGGGGTGGCTGGTGAGGTATTGCTGGGTGCACTGAGAAAGTTCAGCACCACGGTGTTGTTATTCTGGATAGAGTCACTCAGTATTTTTGGCGAGCTCGAGAGCGCTGTGGTGATGCTCCGCGAAGGTATTAGTTGGCTGAAGGTCTGTCTACTTGTCTTTACCGAGTGTCCTCAACTGAGAATGTTCTACAAGACACTGCGCGAAATTCCCAAGGACGTGTTAGCATTGTTAGATGACGCTGATCGTCTTGTGGTACTTTTCAAGAGCCCCATCTCTCAGTATGCATTACACGTCTATCTCACCGCCATCTCGCTTGTTCCCAGACAAAGCGCCATTTACGAAACCTTCCAACACCAATCGTATGGTACGCTCGTCGTGAACCCAAGGGGGGACAGCGGTTGGAATGCCCTTCGTACTGACCTAGATCTCCATCATCCCATCTACTCCGTCGTCTTCTCTCCAAACAACGAGGTGATCGCGACAACTGGAGCGAATCAGGGCGTCCGGGTGTGGAATATCATTACGGGCGGGAACATCGCAACCCTTGGAGACTGCTCGTCCACAGCATTTCTCGCCTGTTTCTCTCCATCTGGAGCCTTTTTAGCGGCCGCGTTTGAAGATGGTACTGTTGTCGTATGGGACCCAAAGGTCGGCCGGGAACATCTGAAGCACGAAGGTTGTCACTCTGAACCGATCACGTGTATCGAATTCTCGGAGAATAATGCTCTACTGGCGTCGGGTGCTCGCGACCATGTGATTCAGGTTTGGTCGGTGGAGATCGCACAACCGTTGTATCGTTTAGCCGCGCACGAGGGACCAGTGACGTCGTTGGTATTTTCCAGCGACTCGCTGCGGCTGTTTTCTGGATCGGAAGACAACCTGATTATAATCTGGGACGTGTCGAGCGGAAAGTTGGTTCGTGGGATGATGGGACATCACAAGGCGGTCAAGTGCGTTGCTGTGTCCAAGGATGGGAACATCCTCGCATCGGGATCGGAAGACAAGACCATCAAATTATGGGACACGCGCTCTGGGAGATGTACGCAGACATTTTCCAAAGGATATCACACTGGGATACAAACCGTTCACTTCTTTGACGACGACAAATATGTCATTACAGCCTCCGACGACGGGATTCTATCTTGGAACGTGGCACGCAAGACGTCAGATGTGATCTGGAGCGCAGAGGAGTTCCTTAAAAAGTCGTTCAAAGCTGTCCCAGCGTGGCAGATGCAAATGATTGGATGGGCAGCGCCGAAGCCCGTGTTCAGATTGATGCTCCACCAAACTGCTGCTGATTCACCATGGCACCTCAAGACTGCATTTGCGGCTCGGACGCCCTCATTCGTATTTTCTGCGAACAACTACTTGTTTGGCGGACGGTTGCCGACTTCAATGAGAAACGACACGCCAGTGAGCAATGCTGAGGCGGTAGCTGCTATTGCAATATCACCGGATGGAAATTGGGCTGTGACCGCAGCCCCTTCAGGTTCACTCCAAATCTTGACTCTCACATCACCGCGGAAAACATGGGAGGACCTAGACTTGGTCGTCAAAATGGACCCGCTGTATGGTGCACGCGGCGTGATCCCCTCCCCTACTGGCACGCGTTTCATCCTTGTAAGCCTCACACGATGGATATTGGCGGACGATAATTACCACGCTGTAAAGAAGATTGACATGGGTATCCTGGGGACGCTGCGCGACGATGACGATATCAGGTTCAAGTTTTCCCCCGATGGAAGCATCTTTTTCAGTGTCGCCTTGAACCTGTTCAGCGATGACAAGAGCACGTTGCGCGTCTTTGATTCCGTGACAGGCGAGCAGCGATCGCAGTTTTCGGGACTGAAAAAGGTTCAATCTTTTGTCGCATCCGCCGGCGGAGCGTGGGTCGCATGCGGGAACGAGTTGGGTCACGTGGAAGTCCTTGGGGTAGCCAACAAAGAGCGCACGAGCATGAATAATTCCGACGGTTCATCCGTCGATGTGCTCTGTTTCTCCGACAATGCGCAAGAGCTGGTAGGGGGCTCCAAAAACGGGATCGTACACGTGTGGGACCGCGGCACAGGGGTATGCGTGGCCACGTTTAGGGCGTCCACCTCAGCAGTTACAGCGCTTGCGTACGCCGGCAAGGGCACACCCGGAGGTGATGCGAAGGTGGCGATCGGGAGGGAAGACGGGTCGCTCTGTGTCTGGTCCCCGTCGCGGTCTGCATCGCACGACATTATCCGCGGCGATCAAGCCACGGTCAAGAAGGTGGACTTTATCCGGTTTTCGGATGACCACTTGAAACTCACATCGAGGGGCGAGGACGGGACGGTTTTCACCTGGGCTATTGAATTCGACGCAGACGATGTGGATATGGTACGCTGTCCGCTCTGCAATATCGTACATCAGGATCAGGACCCCTTGCGCGCGGAAAGCGGCGCCGACGCCTCGAACGTGACATCCCTCCCTTCTCACCTCCTCTCCCAATCAGATCCAGAAGACGCTGTCGACAGCCTCTTTCATACTGCGTACCGGGTCCAGAAGGGCAACGATTGGCTTCTCGACGGAGATCGGAGGGTGATATGGTTGCCGCCATCCATTAGGCCGAGTGGAAAGGACGTGCTGTACGCGTACGAGAACGGCCTCGTGGTATTCTTGACGCCATCGAAGCGGCTCGTCTTCCTCAAGTGGATCGACGGTGATCAGAAGTGATGAAGGTCGAGGAGATAAATATAGATATAGTTCGGTCAAGAAGAAGAAGAGGCACAATGCGTCGCACAATGCCTAGTGTATGATTCTTGAAGCGGCAAGGTGAAAATGCGGCGGGATGGTTGTAATTTTGTAGTAACTGTGCAGCAAAACTTGCTAGTAGTAGGCCTAGACAAATATCATTCGGATCCGCTTGTAAATTTTTTGGAAGAACATGGCAGTCCGCTTTATGATTGACCCTGATACCCTGAGGCCATTTCGCTTCAGCCATGTTCAACAATTCATCCCATGTCGATGCCAGTCATTCTACCTTCAGTGAAGTCCATCGAGACCAGTATTACCACGCGCAGTCCACAGTGCAAGGCAATCAAACAATCAATACCGTTGTCTACGGAAACCAGATCAACCAGGATTCCCGTTCAAGTAAGCAGTCGTGATTTTCGTTCTTTTTGACTTAGATACATCAATTTTAGCTCTCATCGAAGGACTCCAGAAAGCGAGTGCACCAAGTGCTGCCCACGATTCAGTACAGCGGTATCCAGCGCCAAAGTGCATTGAAGGCACTCGTGTCGAGTTACTTGCGCACCTAACCTCATGGATAGACGATCCAGATCAAAAACCTATATGTTGGTTGAACGGCCGTCCTGGTTCGGGCAAGTCAGCCGTATCGCAGACCATAGCAGAGATATACGCGGACCAAAAGCGTCTAGCTGCCAGCTTCTTCTTTTCCCGAAGGGATCTCGAGCGGCGGACAACACAACACGTCATTCCGACGCTAACCATGCAACTCCTTACCTTCCTACCGTCCATCCGCCCTGCTGTTATTGCAGCCGTAGAAAACGACTATATGGTCCCGATGAAGGTCCTCCGAGAGCAGATGGAAAAACTGATATTTGGGCCTGTCTCCACGGCGACGGAAACACCGGGTCCACCACTTCTCATTGTTGTCGATGCCCTCGACGAGTGCGACGATGAGAATCTCGTTTTGGAGCTCGTATCGCTCCTCGCGCTTCTTCCTCAGAAGACATCCCTCCCACTACGATTGTTAATTACTAGCAGGTCTGAGCCTTGGCTTCAGTCACGCTTCCACCGGCCAGATATATCAACCCTCACGGCATCTCTTGGGATCCATGCATTCAGTGCAGAGACAGACATTCGCTCGTTCTTAGGGCGTGCTCTAGATGACATATACGATGAGCATATCCAGGTCATGAAAGATGTACCCCGCCCATGGCCATCGTCAGACGAACTTGATCGGATAGTCAACAAGGCCGGTGGATTGTTCATCTTTGCCCTCACGGTCGTCAAATTCGTTGGAGACAAGATGTACAATCCTGTCCAACGGCTCCATGTTATTCTTGGGGACAACTCCTCCGTATCTACAGGGTCCGCATACGCCGACCTTGATTTGCTGTATCGAGATGCCATTTCCGTCTTTCCCGACCCCGATGTTGCACGGCTCGTGCTTGGTATTGTCTATTGCATGGCGATTCCCTTGTCTATATCAGCTCTACACAAGCTACTACGGCGACCCGACGTTGATGCAAGAGTCATTGTTCCAGCCCTTGGGTCGGTTCTTCTCGCATCCGAGGACGGAAAACAACCGATCCAGTTTTATCACGCCTCTTTTCGCGATTTCTTGACCAATCCACAACGTTCACGAAAGTATACAATCAACCCTGATGTCTATCACAAATTCATGGCCCAATTGTGTCTCGAGACGATGTCGAATTCGTTGAAGCGCGACATGTGTGGGATTGGTGATCCCGCTAGGGCGAACAAGGAAGTTCCGGACCTCGTTGAACGTCGCCTGGCGGCGTGTGACGAGGCTCTTTTGTACGCTTGTCGTTTTTGGTCCCATCATCTCGCACGGCTTCCAAGGGATGGGATGGCTAGTGATGCACTGCTGGATGCGCTGAAAAGGTTCAGCACGACGACGTTGTTATGCTGGATGGAGGTACTCAGCATTTTTGATGAACTCGAGAGCGCCGTAGTAATGCTCCGCGAAAGTATTAGCTGGCTAAAGGTCTGTCTTCTTTTCGCTCACGAGTCTCGTTCCCAACTGAGGATATCCTACAAGTCGTTGCGCAAAATTCCCAAGGACATGCTAACGCTATTAGAAGATGCTGATCGTCTTGTGGTACTCTACATGAACCCCATCTCCCAGTGTGCACTGCACGTCCATCTCACCGCCATCTTACTCGTTCCCACAACCAGTGTCATATATGAAACCTTCAAACACCAATCGTATGGCACGCTTGTCATGCATCCAAAGCGCGAAGATTGGAGTGTCATTCGGACTGACCTTGATCTCCATCATCCTATCTACTCCGTCGTCTTCTCTCCAAATGACGAAGTGGTCGCGACAGCTGGTGCAAATCAGGGCGTCCAGTTATGGAACACAGTCACTGGTGGAAACGTGGCAAGTCTTGGAGACCGCTTGTCGACTGCTTTGCTCGTCTGTTTCTCTCCATCAGGCGCATATTTGGCAGCCGCGTTCGAAGGCGGTACCGTCGCTGTATGGGACCCAAAGGCCGGTCGGGAACATCTGAAGCACGAAGGATGCCACTCTGAACCTATCACGTGTATCGAGTTTTCAAGGAACAATGCTCTGTTAGCATCGGGTGCGCGTGACCGTGCGATCCAGGTGTGGTCTGTAGAGACCGCGCAGTCGTTATATCGTTTAGTCACGCACGAAGGGCCGGTGACCTCGTTGGTGTTTTCCAGCGACTCGCTTCGGTTATTCTCTGGTTCGGAAGACAACCTGATCATGATTTGGGATATGTCGAGTGGAAAGTTGGTTCGCGGGATGATGGGACATCGCAAGGCGGTGAACTGCGTCTCCGTATCCAAAGATGGGAGCATTCTCGCCTCGGGGTCGGAAGACAAGACCATCAAGTTATGGGATACCTACTCCGGGAAATGCACACAGACGTTTTCTAAAGGGCATCACACTGGAATACGAAGCGTGCAATTCTTTGACGAAGACAACCATGTCATCGCCGCCTGCGACAATTCAATCATATCCTGGAATGTCACCTCGCGCAAGACGTCAGATACGATCTGGAGTGCAGAGGAGTTCCTCAAAAAGTTGTTCAACTCTGTCCCCGCGTGGCGGGCCAAAATGCTTGGATGGACAGCGCCGAAGCCACTGCTCAGGGTCCTTTTCCAAAAACTTAAGGTGGACTCGAACTCGCAGGCGCCTGTACAGCAGCTGAGGTCTGCATTCGCGACTCAGTCGCCCTCATTAGTATTTACCACCCGGGGCTACACATATGGCGGTCCAATTCAGACCCTAATGAATGATATACCGATAAGTAATTCTGATTCGATCAACGCGGTCGCCGTATCATCAGATGGCAATTGGGCTGCGACCGTTGACCCTCTGGGTTCACTCAACATTCTGGATCTCACGATGCCGCGAAAAACATGGGAATTCATACAGATGGCGGCTAAATCAAACCCGCACCACATTACAAACACTGTAGTTCTCTCCACTACAGGCACACGGTTCATCACCGAATCTCTGTGGAATTGGGTGTTGGTGGACGAAAACTTCCACGTTGTAAAAAAGATTGATATGGGCATTATGGGGACGATGCACAACCAAGGCGATGTCCGGTTCAAGTTTTCTCCAGATGGGAGCATCTTTTTCAGCATCGCCTTGAACATGTTCAACGATGACAAGAGCAGCATGCGTGTCTTCGATTCGGCGAAGGGCGAGCTGCAGGCGCAGTTTGCGGAACTGAAAAAGGTTCGCTGCTTTGTCGCATCTGCCGGGGGCGCGTGGATCGCATGCGGGAACGAACTTGGCCTTGTGGAAGTATTCGGAGTAGTCAACAAAGAGCGAATGAGCATGGGGAATTCCGATGGCTCCCCCATTAGCGTGCTCTGTTTCTCCGACGATGCACGGGAACTGGTGGGAGGTTCTAAAAATGGAGTCGTCCGCGTGTGGAATCGTGTCACCGCGACGTGCAAAGCCACATTTGAGGCATCCGCCTCGATGGTCACGGCGCTTGCGTACACAGGCTCGGGCATGCCAGGCGGTGATGGGAGGGTAGCAATCGGGCGAGAAGACGGCTCGCTCTGTCTGTGGTCCTCGTCGCGGTCTACATCCCACGACATTCTTCGTGACGATCAAGCCACAGTCAAGAAGGTGGACTTTATCCGGTTTTCCGGCGATCAGTCGACGCTCACGTCAAGGGGCAAGGATGGAACGGTCTTTACCTGGGCGATCGCATTCGACGCGGACGACGCGGACATGGCTCGCTGTACGCTCTGCGGCAGTACCGTACACCCGGACCAGAATTCCCTTGATCACAAACGCACAACAGGCGACGATGTCTCGAACACAACGTCCCCCCTCTTTATGCCACATCCCCACCTCCTCACCCAATCTGACCCGGAAGACGCTGTCGACAGCCTCTTTCATACGGCATTCCGCGTCCGGAAGGACAACGGCTGGCTCGTCCATGGCGACCGGCGAGTGATATGGCTGCCGCCGTCACACAGGCCAAGCGGCAAGGACGCGCTGTACGCGTACGAGAATGGGCTCGTGGTATTCTTTATGCCGACGAAGAAGTTGACTTTCCTCAAGTGGATCGATGGCGGAGGAGGCGAGGGTCCAGGTACGAGAAGATAAGGATGGATATTCGAATATGGTTCTGTCGAGACTCGGACGGGGTTGCAGAAAGCCTAGTGTATGATTTACTGTAAAGGAAAAGGAAGAAGAAAAACACACCACAAGAACGTGACGGCACATCGATTCAGAAATGTGCTAAGTGCATGTGTACAAAAAGGTTTAGCGCCATATCTTTGACATTACTAACAAGGTTTGCCGTGCGCACTGCGCACTGAGCCAGGCACCTCACATTCAGTGACCATGTTCAACAACTCATCCCATGTCGATGCCAGCCATTCCACCTTCAGTGAGGTCCATCGGGACCAGTATTACAATGCCCAGTCCACAGTGCAAGGCAATCAAACAATCCATAACGTTGTCTACGGAAATCAGATAAATCAGGATTCACATTCAAGTGAGCAATCCGAGTTCCTTTCGCCCCTTTCCCCACTTAGACGTCATCACTTTCAGATCTCATCGAAGGGCTTCAAAAAGCGAGTGCACCAAGTGCTGCCCATGATTCCGCCCAGCGCTATCCAGCACCAAAGTGTATCGAAGGCACCCGCGTCGAGCTGCTTGCGCGCATAACCTCATGGATTGATGATCCAGATCAAAAACCTATGTGCTGGTTGAACGGCCGTCCTGGTTCAGGCAAGTCAGCCGTATCGCAGACCATAGCAGAGATATACGCGAGTCGAAAGCGTCTAGCTGCTAGCTTCTTCTTTTCCCGAAGGGATCTCGAGCGTCACACAACACAACATGTCGTTCCGACGCTAACAATGCAACTCCTCACCTTCCTTCCTTCCATCCGTCCGGCTATCATCGCAGCCCTTGAAAACGACTATATGATTCCGATGAAGGTCCTTCAAGAGCAGATGGAAAAGTTGCTACTGGGGCCTATCTCCACGGCGACGGAAACTCTGGATGCACCGCTTCTCATTGTCGTCGATGCCCTCGACGAGTGCGACGATGAGAATCTCGTTTCGGAGCTCGTATCGCTTCTCGCACTTCTTCCCCAGAAGACTTCCCTCCCGCTGCGATTGTTAATCACTAGCAGGTCTGAACCTTGGATTCAATCACGCTTTCACCGACCAGATATATCAGCGCTCACGTTACCTCTCGAGATCCATGCATTCAGTGCAGAGGCAGACATTCGCTCGTTCTTACGGCGTGTTCTTGATGATATATACGACGAGCATCTCCAGGTCATGAAAAATATACCTCGCCCGTGGCCGTCTTCAGATGAGCTCGATCGAATAGTCAACAAGGCTGGCGGATTGTTCATCTTTGCCCTCACGGTCGTCAAATTCGTCGGAGACAAGATGCACAATCCTATCGAACGTCTGCATGTTATTCTTGGGGACAACTCCTCTGTATCTACTGGGTCTGCATATGCCGACCTTGATTTGCTGTATCGAGATGCCATTTCCGTCTTTCCCGACCCCGATGTTGCACGGCTTCTACTCGGCATCGTCTATTGCATGGCAGTTCCCTTGTCCATATCGGGCCTACACAAGCTATTACAGCGACCCGACGTTGATGCAAGAGTCATTGTTCCAGCCCTTGGATCGGTTCTCCTTGCATCCGAGGATGGAAAACAACCGATCCAGTTTTATCACGCCTCTTTTCGCGACTTTTTGACCGATCCACAGCGGTCACGAAAGTATGCAATCAACCCTGATTCCTACCACAAACTCATGGCCCAATTGTGTCTCGAGACGATGTCGAATTCGCTGAGGCGGGACATGTGTGGGATCGGGGATCCTGCTAGGGCGAATAAGGAAGTTCCGGACCTTGTTGAACGTCGTCAAGCAGCCTTCGATGACGCTCTTCTATACGCTTGCCGCTTTTGGTCCCGTCATCTTGCGCGGCTCCCAAAGGACGGTATGGCTGGTGAGGCACTGCTAGGCGCACTGAAAAAGTTCAGCACCACAGTGTTGTTATGCTGGATAGAGTCACTCAGCATTTTTGGCGAGCTCGAGAGCACTGTAGTGATACTCCGCGAATGTATTAGTTGGCTAAAGGTCTGTCCTCTTTTCGTCCCCGAGTCTCGTTCGGAGCTAAACATATTCTACAAGTCTTTGCGTGAAACTCCCAAGGACACGCTAACGCTGTTAGAAGACGCTGATCGCCTCGTGGTACTTTACATGGACCCCATCTCCCAGTGTGCATTACACGTCCATCTCACCGCCATCTTACTTGTCCCCACAAACAGCGCCAGTTACGAAACCTTTAAACACCAATCATACGGCACGCTTGTCATGTATCCAAAGCGTGAAGATTGGAATGTCATCCGGACAGACTCTAATCTCCATCATCCTATCTACTCCGTCGTCTTCTCTCCAAATGACGAAGTGGTCGCAACAGCTGGTGCAAATCAAGGCGTCCAGGTATGGAATACAGTCACTGGTGGAAACGTGGCGAGTCTTGGAGACCCCTCATCGACAGCATTACTCGTCTGTTTCTCTCCTTCTGGCGCTTTCTTGGCAGCCGCATTCGAAGGTGGTACCGTCGCTGTATGGGACCCAATGGCTGGTAGGGAACATCTGAAGCATGACGGTTGTCATTCCGAACCGATCACGTGTATCGAGTTCTCAAAGAACAGTGCTCTGTTAGCATCCGGTGCGCGTGACCGTGCGATCCAGGTGTGGTCTGTAGAGACCGCACAGCCATTGTATCGTCTAGTCACGCATGAAGGGCCGGTGACCTCGTTGGTGTTTTCCAGCGACTCACTTCAGTTATTCTCTGGATCGGAAAACCTAGTCATGATTTGGGATATGTCGAGTGGAAAGTTGGTTGGCGGGATGATGGGGCATCGCAAGGCGGTGAACTGCGTTGCTGTATCCAAGGATGGGAGCATCCTCGCCTCGGGATCAGAAGACAAGACCATCAAGTTATGGGACACCAACTCTGGGAAGTGCACACAAACGTTTTCCAAGGGACATCAAACTGGGATACGAAGCGTCCACTTCTTTGACGAAGACAACCATGTCATCGCCGCCTGCGACAATTCAATCATATCTTGGAATATCACCTCACCCAAGACGTCAAATACGATCTGGAGTGCGGAAGAGTTCCTTAAAAAGGTGCTAAAGAGTGTCCCCTCATGGCAGACTAAAACGCTTGGATGGACCGCCCCGAAGCCGGTTCTCAGATACATTTTCCAGAAGATCACTGACTCGAGGCCAGCTATAGAGCGCCTGAAGATTGCCTTCGCGACTCGGTCATCCTCATTCGTGTTTACCACCCGGGGCTACACATTCGGTGGTCCAGTTCGGACCCCAATGAATGATTTACCAATAAGCACTGCTGAATCGATAAATGCGGTCACCGTATCATCAGATGGCAATTGGGCTGTGACCGCTGACCCTTTGGGTTCACTCCAAATCTTGGATCTCACGATGCCGGGAAAAACATGGGAGTACATCGAGACAGTGGCCAAAACGAATCCACACTACGCTACAAGCACTGTGGCCGCCTCTCCAACTGGCACACGGTTCGTCGTGGAGGCCCTGTGGCAATGGGTGTTGGTGGATGAAAACTTCCGCGTTGCAAAGAAGATTGACATGGGCATTATGGGAGCGATGCGCGACGATGGTGTTATCCGATTCAAGTTTTCTCCAGATGGGAGCATCTTTTTCAGCATCGCCTCAAATCTGTTCAATGATGACAAGAACAGTATGCGTGTCTTCGATTCCGTGACGGGCGAGCAGCGGGCCCAGTTTTCGGGTCTGAAAAAGGTTCAGCCTTTCGTCGCATCCGCTGGCGGCGCATGGATCGCATGCGGGAACGAACTTGGCCTCGTGGAAGTGTTCGGTGTAGCCAACAAAGAGCGAACGAGCATGGGCGATTCCGATGGCTCACCGATCGGTGCGCTCTGTTTCTCCGAAGATGCGCAGGAGCTGGTGGGGGGCTCCAAAAATGGGGTGGTCCGCGTGTGGAATCGTGCCACTGCGACGTGCAAGGTCAAGCTTGAGGCATCCACCTCGATGGTCACGGCGCTTGCGTACGCGGGCTCAAACGTGCCGGGTGGTGATGGGAGGGTAGCGATCGGGCGAGAAGATGGTTCCCTCTGTCTGTGGTCCCCGTCGAGGTCTGCATCGCACGACATTGTCCATAGCGATCAAGCCACGGTCAAGAAGGTGGACTTCATCCAGTTCTCGAACGATCGGTCGACGCTCACGTCGAGGGGTGATGATGGGACGGTCTCTACCTGGGCAATCGCATTCGATGCGGACGACGCGGACATGGCGCGCTGTACGCTCTGCAGCAACAACACGCGCCCGGATCAGAATCCCGAACGCACAGAGAGCGGCACCGGCGATGTCTCGGATGCCACGTCGCCCCTCCTCAAGCACCCCCACCTTCTTACCCAATTCGACCCGGGAGACGCCGTCGACAGCCTCTTTCATACGACGTACCGTGTTCGGAAAGACGACGGCTGGCTCGTTCGCGGTGATCGACGGGTGATATGGCTGCCGCCATCGAGTCGGCCGAGCGGCAAGGACATGCTGTTTGCGTACGAGAACGGATTGGTGGTGTTCTTCACGCCGATGAAGAAGTTGCTGTTCCTCAAGTGGGTCGACGGACGCGGCGATCTGTGAGGAGGGATGACGACGTGCGAGCACAAGACGACGATGAAGTTCGGATGTGGTCCCGGCGTGGAGAAGAAAGGGCAAGGGAGATGTATCATAAAAGGGCGTGTATGTATCGTGTATTATGTATATGTCGTACCGAGGTACGATCTCGCTCTGTCGATTATTTAACCGCAAAAACGTTGGTGTACAGAGAAAGAGAGCATGCAAGCGGGCAGAAAGACAGGCACACACTTTTCTTCTCATGTCGCACTTTGGGGCCACGACATGACGATCGGCCCGAGTCTAGTCATCAAGTTTTGCGGACCCGCCGAGACTCGGAGACGCGCAACGGTTCAGCATGACAGATCGTTCCGATTCCGTCAAAACATTTTCTTTACGATGCATAGTGTGGCCTATACCCCATGGTCGCCGTCGAAGAAGTGGATGTTCCTCATGCGGGTCAACGATGTTAATTCAAGGTGATTGGTGATGTCGAGGAGGGGTCGCCCGGAGTCGGGGCCGACGTGACCATCGGCCGGAACCGGGTCCTCTGCCTATCACACATCCGATAATCCCGATTCCATCAAAAGATAAATATCATGCTCGAAAACAAAAAGTCTATGATATATGCCATATGTATATAGTGCCACCTCTCCGAATCCGAATCAGCAAAAAAGCGCGTCAACAATGCAATCATTACCGAGGGCCCGACGCCATCACAAAAAGTCCCCCCAAACCGAGGCGACCGGAACCCACGACCCGTACGCTAAAAGAGACAAGGCTCCCGGCCCGCCCACGTCGCCCCCTCAAAAAAGATCATACACCCATTGTGGCAGATGGCTCGTCACGTCTCTTCCTCACACTCCTCCAACGCCTCCTCGTGCCGTCGTTTCCCGTTCTCGTTCACGCTCAACCACGCCTCCAACCGTCTCCCGAGTTCCCCGCCCCGGCCACCACAGATATCCCCCGTCGTCGTCAACGTCTGCTCCTTCTCCCGCGCCTTTCGCAACGGCAACTGACCCGCCTGTTTCCGGCTCTGAAGCGCTGCTATCCGGAGCGCACCCGAGGACGGCTCCGACGCTGCCCCGCTCGCATCGTATCCCTTGGCGTGACTCCCGCCGTTCTCGTACGACGGCACGCTTGGCACTTCGGATCCCTCGACCTCGACTTCTTTGAACCATTCTTCTTCGTTCTCTTCCGGCCCCAGAATACTGTCGACGAGTCCCTCTTCCCACCCGTCCCACTCTGCACAGCGGTGGGCGAGCCGTAGTCGTGCGCCGACGGCCTCGTAGTGTAGCCACTCCTTGGCTGTCGGGGCGAGACTCGCCTTGGATGCGTTTCTGGATGATGACTTGGAGAGCGCGATCGAGGTAACGACCTCGCGGAATAACTTGGACGTGAAGGTACTCGTCTGGACAAACGCGGGGAGATGAGCGCATGCCCAGAGCGGCCGCGTCGTCGTCGATTCCCAATCAATGATACATGTCTGAGTGAGAGTCAATAAATCCGACAGCATAACACACGAAAAGAAAGGGCGTACGATCTTGGTGTGATCATGCTCGTCGACAAACACGTTTTCCAAGTTGAGATCATGACAATCGAGTCCAAACTCTTCCGGACCGACGGACTCTGCGTGTGCGCCTAGCCGGTCCATGAGACGCATCCAACGCCCCATCTCTTTGCGGACGCATTGTTCGCGCTGCATGATATGCGCCACCAAAAAGGTGCTTCGTTGCATGCGGCGGTAATCGCTGTACATGGCGTCCCCAGGGCCCTCCCATTCTTCCTCGCTCTCTTGCGCGTCCCATTCGTCAGAGTCGTCACTCTCGTCGTCAGGGACCGCATCGAGATGATGGTGTCTAGAGGACCGGATCTCGTCTGGGTCCAGGTGCAGCCGATGGGGAGCGCACTTGCCCTCGGTTTCCCGCTTTACGCCTGCTATTTCACGCTGCACACAGGACTCTAGGTAGGATCGCGTCGAGGTCCACGGTCCACGGTCGATTTCGGACGGGTGCGCGAGATCTCCCCGACCCGACCCAAAGAAGGGCCATGAGACAATAGGGCCGACGTGTGTCGAAGTCGGCGTGACACGTGTCAGATGGTGTGTCGCCGTCGGAGTAGCCGCCGATGTGGGGGTGGCTGATAAGGAAAAGTGCTTGAGATGGAGATGCGATGCGGTGGGCGTGGCTGAGGATGAACTCAGGGGTGATGCGACTGACCGAGATGTGGGAAAATGGAGAGATCCGATATGTGAGAAACGCTGCGCAAATAGGGGTATTATGATAGAGGCTACATGTTTGAATAGAATCTTGAGTTGTTCGTTTGACATGGAATGATATACTCTACTGAGCGGAATGCCCGACGCCTAGGGTGGTCGTGGGCAAGGCACGTGGGTATCGCCTGAGAACGACGCACCTTGGACATGAGAATGTATTCACCTCCGAGGCGATTGTAGGGATTGGAGTCGTAAAAATACACATCTGGGACTGGTATGTTCGTCTTCTCGCGGAGGTACTGCATCGTCGCCACTTCCGATTGAGTCTTGAGGCGCGGCATGAACCGACGCGCGACACGGGCCACGAGTTGGCGTGTGTCAGCAAGGGTGACCAGATAAGCCTGATTAGTGGTAGCACGTAAGTGAGATGAGCACATCCATCAATGCTTGATCACCAACTTTGTGAAACGTTCCTGAGAGGGGACTGTTCAGCACGGACGGCACATGGGAACAGGGGGGAAATGAACTTGCCCGAGCTTAGAAAGGTGATGCGCCCTACCGCGCAGTGAGTTTTCTCTCGCACGATGTCCCTGAGGACCCGTCGGTCGATCTGAAAGGGTTGTTCGCCGTGGAGTGCGGCGTCCACCTTGAACTCGCGTTTCCGGTCTGCGTGTTCGACGTCCCAGTCCCATTCTATGGGTGTGTAAGATGAGATGGGGAGAGGCGCGAGGGGGACAGTGCCGGGTAAGAGAAGTTCCGTGGCGTTGGTCGAGGCGCGGCACCTGTTCGGGGACATGTCAGCGCCCCACACGGAGGCGTCTGCGGGTGTCTTGTGTGTGAGCAGGTCGTCTTGGAGAAACGAGTGTGGAGCAGCGCTGTCGAAGAGGATAAGAAAAGACGAGCAAGGCGTCAGACAGATAGTTGGAGACGAACCTGTGATGATGATGGCTCATGATCCCGATATTGGCATGAGGAAGTGCCAAGCCTTGTTTGGCTTTATTTAAATTAATACCCCATTCTGGCGTCTTTACTGGCACTGGGACGGGCATCTTACAAAGTCGCTCTTCAATCCACTGCGTCAGCTAATCAGAGGTGGGGGGGGAGCGGGAAAAGGTCGACGTGTCTCGCCGGGTGGTCGTCTTTATATACCCGGCTGGGCATGAGTTGGGGTTGTGATCGAAAGTCCAACTCCACCCTTGCGCCGCAGTATTATTGTTCCAAGCAGTGCCCGATGGTGAAATCAGAATCAGTCATTCTGATCTCCCCGGTTCAGCCAAGCACACGCTAATACTTTTTAACCTCACACATGATCGGCTCGGCATCGTTTGTTGACCGACCCGTCGACGCTAGTCCTTCGTCGTCGCTGCCATGTACAAAGCCAAGCCTCGGCATTCTCAGCCTTCACCAGCTGGTTTGATGGTTTGCCACGTCTATTCCAGGTGGAGATGCTCGTATCAATATAGCGCGCGAACGTCTCAGTCCACGGCCCCATGGGCGCCTCAGCGGGGGCCCTCTAAAGTCAAAACTCTACTGTGATCTATCCTCTCCGCGGCGCTAGTGCGCCTTTTATGCCGAGCACCATTGCGATGTGCCAAGGTTGTACTTACTCAACGCATGAGACATCCCATCACTTGGCTCACGTCATCGATACAGCGTTATCATAAGATATCAATACACACTACACCGCAAGAATATACATCAAGGTCGAACAAACGTCAAGGAGACCTCCCATAAGATGGCTCAACACAAATCACGTCGTCCACCCGCCTCTTCAACCACTCCAACACGTCCGGCCCCACCGCCGTACAGTCACACAACTCTAGATGTCGTAGCTTCGACGGCGTCACACCATGCGCCATCGTCGCCGTTCCCGTCTCTGGATTCCGCGCCTCGATCAACTGCACCAACTTCGCGATCCCGTCGGGATGCGTATGACAGCTCTTCATCGTCACCGTTTTCAGATTAGGACAGATCCAGTGCCCCTGCTCGTCCTCGGGCGTTCCCAGCGTTACCAAAAATGGCTCCAGTGGTGTCCCCCCCACGCTCAACGACTCGATATGGTTCATCTCCGCCAAGAAATTCCACGCAATCACAATACCTCCAGGCCCATAATACAACGTCGAATTGTTCGTGTTGCCGTACGACACCGACAGCTGCGTCACCGGGGGATTGTTCGATCGCTGGAGTAGATTCGTGATCACGTCCTCGATGGGATCCCGCGCTTCAATGTCCAGACTCAGCACATCCAGCGCGGGGAGGATCAGCGTGTCAGTCAGCGTCGCCATGTGGTAATGGCCACCAAACGTGAGCTCCCGCAGCTTGGGGAGAGACGCCGAGTGTAGCGGAAGGACGGCCGGTAGGACGACAGCAAAGTGTAGCGTCAGGTATTCAAGATTTGGGTTATTCGAGATGATATGCAAGATACGATCCAGTGGTAGATGGTTAGATGGGAGCGATCGGAGGTTGAGAGTACGCAAGTCCGTCTTGAAGATGGGAGAGGACCATTTGAATGGCACATGATGCAGCATCAGGGATTGCAGTTTGGTCAACGAGACAGAGCCCGAGGGCGTGGTACAGGGAAGCCAAGCCCACTCCGTAGCATATATGGTCTCCGCACACGAAATCTCAAACTCCTTCAGCATCGGCGCATCACCTACATTATCCAAGTGTGAATTCTCATTCCCAATAGAGACCGCGCACGACGCGTACCATTGATCGACTTGAGTGCCGACATCGACGGAAATTGCTTGTCGAACCGAAAAACAAATCGTTGCCATCGGTGCATCTGCTCGATCAAGTAAAAGATCGCAATGTGTCCCCAATGCGTGTTGCGCTGCACCTGCGGGCTACTTCGCGAGGAAGGCGGCGGAGGCGACGCTCCCCAGCTATCATGGTGCGACGGCGACTGGGGCACGATGATCGGCGTCTGGGCTGGCGGTAACAAGATAGCGCCCGGCGGCGGATGCGGTAGGACATAATGCGTCGGTGGGCTGGGCGGTGGTGGGATCCACGGCGTGGGCGACGACGCTCGCAGACGACTCGGCAGCTCCACCGATCCTACATTTACCCGCAGATAAATCTCAATGTCCAGCGGCACCTTGTCGCCGGAGCGCTCCAACCAAAGACGGACCGTATCTGGCGACGCGCTCTGGTGGGTCACAAGACGTATCTGAAGGGCCAAACGAGATCAGATGGGACGCTTCGAATCGACACAAGACAAACGCGGAGAACACGCGGCTCTACATAGACATATGGGCTATCTGGAACTCAATACGGACGCCCAACTGCAAGGGGTATCGACACCCACACACCCCCATGGCGCAAAACAGCACGGTGTCTCATCGATAAGCGCATATACGAGCGCCCAACGACATGCGGCGAATAGGAGGCGCAAATCCCGCCCGATGTGCGCGGGGCCGGGGCGAAAAAAAAGAGCGAAAAAGAGGTATTGGCTCACCTTGGACCACAACTGGGGTATCGACAACGCGAGCCTACGCCAGACGACGCAGACGGAGGCCAGGATCCATGCACAGCACGGGTGATCGTCGAAATTGAACGTAAAGATATGGCGAAGGAGCTCGTGGGGCAGACGTCGTATGGGGGAGATGTACGCCCGCGTGTACTTGACCTTGTCTTCGAGGGCGAGCTGCTCGCGCTGCATCTCACGAATCACGCGCCGTCGGTCGGTGACGATCTGCGTGAGGGCTGTTTCTGCGGCGGTGATTCGCTCATTGAGTTGGTTGAGGTCTTGTTCTTGCGTTTGAAGGGCTCTGCGTGCTTCGGCGACGCTTGATTCCGTTGGTGGTTCTGGATAAGCGAGGGAGCTCATCGCGGGAGTCGTCAGTGGGGAGGACGAAAGGAGGAGGAAGGATAAACAAGGTCGGACTACCCGAAGCGTATGGGAAGCTCGTCCATATAAGCACGTGAGTAGCACCAAGCTCAGAGCGCTCAGTATCATACGCAGGACAAAGGGGAGTTTCCACAGCATCTGCTCACGTTGAACACAGCAATACACCGCAACGTAGATACCGGACGGATATGTAATTTCAGCGTGCGGCGCATATTACAAGACCTCTAATATAATACAAATGTGGATGGACGATGGCGGACGACGGAGGTATGTCACTTCTTTCCAGCTTCTATCGCGTCTCCGTTCTTGCATGCAATGATCTTAATTCGTGCTGCCGACACCATCTCGTTGGACTCCATCTTGAACGAGGGGTTCTTGACGATAAACGTCCACACGTCGTCGCACAGACGATATGTATGCAAGTGGCCCTGTAACCCCGCCCATCAGTAAAAAAAAAGTGGAAAAGACAGAGAGAGAACGCACCTTGAGCGTCGTCTTCGTCTTCACCTGCTTCACCATCGTGTCCGCGAGGGATTTGTCAAACTAGAAACCGAGATAGTCTCGTCAGCGCCACGTCGTACGAAAAGGGGTGCAAAGGTCCCATGGGCAGAATCAGAACCTGTTGCAAAACCTTCATTGCCAGTTGCGGTGTGATGGCGCCACTCGTGATGAGCTCGTCCAGCGAGTCGGTCAGAGCCATGCCGATCCTGTGGTGTGTGCGGTATACGAGCGACCAAGGAGAATGGAGACGTACGATGATCCTCTGTAGAATTCATAGTATGCAGAGGCCATGGTTGGACCGTCCAATGCTGCCAACTCGAGTGGACGCTGTCAAAGGCACACGCACGAGTCGGTCTTTGGGGGTGCCCAAGATGTGACGTGTGATGGTCACAGATATCAGCATCTATGCGATCTTGCCGAACCTCCTTGCGCACTGGTGAGATGGCCGAGCGGTCTAAGGCGCCAGACTAAGGATCAGGTCATTGAGATGACCCAGTTTATCTGGTCCGAAAGGGCGTGGGTTCGAATCCCACTCTCATCACATCTTTTTTATCTTTACTTTTCAGGGTAACGTTGAGGGAATTGTTTCACGGCCTACTCCATGCGTCGTATTCTGCTTCTTCAGTCGTCTCTACGGCACTAGCTGGAGAATGGAGTGGTTTAATGAAAGATTTATTCGGCTGGCTGTGATCACGGAGCCGCTCAACTGACGTGCTCTCGTATGGGTGACCCTGCATTGCACGGCCATCTATAAGGAGCACGCACACAATCGCAATCCATGGCAATTAGTTGCCAGCGCATCGGTCTTCAATCATACCCTTTTGAAATGGAATACACAGCATGGACGAGCGGCCTCTGAGCTTAATCGTAACATGTCGTGCGGCACCATGTACATGCATCCCTGTCGCCATACGAGGTGGGGGCAGTCGGAGACGATCGGCTGATCTGAAAAAAAGGGTAGCGGGCCACGGAGAGATGGGGACCCGTCCTCGACAGGTTCCTGGCAAGGATAATAGTATATCGCGATCCCACCCCATTGATTGTCGCGTAGTCAAGCTATGTACCCCGCTCTTTCCGAGGGATTTTCATGAATCTATTTGTGCATGGACACTGTGGGATGAAACGGTCGAGGGGGCCTCACTGTCAAGAGCGTAGAAAAAAAAAGATGTGATGAGAGTGGGATTCGAACCCACGCCCTTTCGGACCAGATAAACTGGGTCATCTCAATGACCTGATCCTTAGTCTGGCGCCTTAGACCGCTCGGCCATCTCACCAGTGTGCTGATAGGGTCACAAATGCAGCCAGAATGTATGGAGGCATCTGGATACTTGGAGAAAAACGTCGATCGCGCTCGCCCACATCCCCAAACTCAGGATTCATTGAATGGAATCACCAAACGACAGGAGAAAAAAAGGTTGTGATGAGAGTGGGATTCGAACCCACGCCCTTTCGGACCAGATATTACATGGTCATCTAATGACCTAGTCCTTAGTCTGGCGCCTTAGACCGCTCGGCCATCTCACCAGCTATTTTTTCAGGTCGAAAAATACAGATTGATCTAGATGGAGTTGATTCAGTGGCCCGGGCCGGAACCGAATGCACACGTAACCGGCGATCTACTAGAACAGCCTTCCTATCAGGCCTTGGAGCAAACGCATGGCAGGGCGTCAGGTCTATCTCGATATTCACATGGGCGATTCGAACCAGGTCTCGCGCGATTGGGATGCCTACCATCGCACCCAGTCCCTGCTCGACAAACACGCAGCGAGCTACGGGTTGCCGTCCAAACCAGAGGCACTGGTCGATTGGCAAAAAGAGATCCTGCAGGGCATCGATACGTCACAGGGATCCGAGATGTCATTGTTGTTCGAACCCCCAGCACCCTTGTTTGCGGGACGGCTCGTCTTCGAGCTCAGCGCATCACCCAAGCTGGCCAAGACGATCGCCAACTTTGTCGCGCTCTGTACTGGGGAGAAAGGGACGTGCAAGAGTGCATCAAATAGGAAGCTTCATTATTTGGAATGCCCCATCCACCGCATCGTCAAAGGGTTCATTGCTCAGGGAGGAGACATACTTCGGGGAGATGGAAGCGGCGGCGAGGTAGGCCCACTAATTAATTACACCATGCCTGGTGGCCATGATTCTGATCCGATCTCGTGTATAGTCTATTTATGGAGGTGATTTCAAAGCTGAGGAAGAAGGTCTTAAGGTGACGCCCCGCAAAGGGTCGCTTGGGATGGCGAGCCCAAAGACCGGGACAGGTGCCAGGAACACGTCCCAATTCTTCATCGTGCTTACGGACGATGAAGCCCAGCTGAAGAAGTTAAAGGGCCAATATATGATATTCGGCCAACTGAAGGACGGAGCGGACGAATTACGCCTACTGGATCGCCTAAGCGAGGTTGAAAGTGACAATGAAAGGCCGCTCATTCCCGTCTGGATAGGGGGTTGTGGAGCGTATTGAATAATCAGACCAAAAATAAAATGTAGGTTACCGATGACGGTGCGTTTCAATGAAAATGACTGATCTGATAGCTCCAGACCTCTACAGCAATGCTTGCCTGCAGGTTGTTACATCATGTGTCCCTTCAACTCCGGTTCAAAGACCTTCACCATGAGAATTCTTCATAATGGAAGCGTTTGCATTCGGTTCCTCATCTTCAGTGTTTGATTGGAATTTCGAAGCTAGTGACCAGCTTCTTGCTTTAACAAGTCTGTCTTTACAGTGTCGATCAACGGCGAGACAGTCTCAGTTGAGTTGAAATGAACGGCGGGATCGAAAGTCAGAAATTTCTTGCGTCACGATCCAGACCTGTGATTCAAACGAGGATAGCGCCACAACATATTACGGCTTACAGTCCCTGAAGTCAGAGGCGTGAATCCCTGACAGTCCGATTGGTCGGGGTACCGCAAGTTCCGCTCCACAGCGGACGAAACAACTTTCACCGGCTGATTGCGGGTGTGCTAGAGACACGTAAAACAGACGGTATGCATTCCGCTTTGATCGGTAAGTATTCAAAGCGTTCGCAAACGTGGCCCGTGGGCATTAGACGATTGGAAACAAGGTACGTAGACCCTTCTGAGGCTCATACCGGGAGTCCACATTGCAAAGTGAATCCTGGGTCATACCATGAGTCATTGCCGTTCCCTGAGAAGTTGTCTAGAGTGCTGTCCTTCGTCTAAATCTAGCCGCGGGCCGCGGCCTCGTGTGGTACAATCGATGCATGAGGCCAAGTTTAAGAACGAACGAGGCAATCGAGGAACCCGAAGTGGATGAGGAGTGTTCTTCAAGTTTGAAAGCTTATTTACCTGCGCAGATAGAAGGGCAGGTGAGAGGCAATTAATTAATTAATTAACAGAGGTTAGATGAGCGGGAAAAGTCCAACGGCTCAATTGTGCAAGCCATGGTTCAAGTCTTCAAGGTCCTGCACTAAGGTCCGAAGACACCAAACAACTGCATGCTTGGTGGACAGGCTCCCAGTGGATTAGATATCAGATCCGCTATGTCTGGCTTATAGACAAAACACTACCGCCGGGTTCATGCCTTATGCATTCGAGATTACTGTGACGATTAAGAGATAGACTGCGGCAGATTTTGGCTCCGAAGCAACGACCCAACGATGCAAGTAAACAAATATGGCAACGGTTATAATCCAGCGGCGCTACTGCACATGTGAACACTCTGTCTGATGAGATAAAGTATAAGGAATGGCTCACGCGACCTTCCTCTTGGCAGATATAAAAACGTGTTCGTCCTTTGCATGTTCGATAACGTTTAAATGGTGTAGTAGCTCGCTTTTTGGTCCACCCATGCGCTCACAGATTTGCAAGGCTGCGGTATGAAACTCCTCGGGAACTCCACCTGATCCTCCTCGCACCAAAAGGTGCGGAAGTATTCGCGTGTGGAACAACTGATGAGCAACGGAGCCACCCTATACACCGCGGCGAACAAAGGGGTTATCGTCAAATCGTCAAATGCCGTCGACGCCGCGGCAATGAAGCTGAGCACGTACAAATTGGTGATAAACGCCTCCCACTACCGCCTGAACGGCTTCGCCCATGACTTTGTAAAGCCCAACACTCTTTGCAATACCGGGAGACGCCGCCAATGCCTCGTCCAGTTCGGAATCGGGATTTTGAGTTTTTGTGGTCCGAAGAGTTTCCCTGGAAACCGTGGGGACCCAGAGGAGCACACGACCAAGAGACCACCGAGGTGCAACATGCTCTCCCAAGAAATACGTGTTTAGGGCGCGTGATGTCAAGCGGTCGTAATCGCGGTGCGCGTGACCCTGTGCGACTTCATGAATGAACAACAGGTAATATGATTCCAAGACACGGCGGCCTATCGATATTTGTGTCATAGAAGCAAATGTCAATCACGAGGGAGAGAAAGCCGTTGCCGATCAGCGAATACCCACCGATGAAGCCCAGGCGACCGTTGTGCCCATGAATAGCAGCTTTGTGACTACCATGAGTGAGTATCCGCCTTGCTAACTCCGGAGGAAACTCCAAGGATCGAAAGACCGAATTAAGATGTACAGCGAAACGCGTGTGGTCGTCTGCCTCACTAAAAACAGTGTAAGATGATAGGTGGTCTTCCCGGATAGACTCGGTGTGTCGCGTCGAGAAATTGACCTGCGCTGGAGATGCCCGTGGTAGCGAGAGTGCCGAGGCTTTTAGTGAGCTCCGAGAAGGGATAAATAAGGAGTTGATAGCTCTGGGAAGACGTGACATTGAGAACTATAAACTGCTTGGACAAACGGCAGCTGGACCTTGAGCTTGACTTGGAGCTCGCGCGAGAGTGTCACTCGCAATTTGCGAAGGCGAGAAAATGCTGGGGCTAGTCACGTGCTCACCACTAATTCGGCTGACACAAAGTAACCGAGTCCGTCTGAACTAACTTAGCAGATCCTGCGCCATTTGCCAGTACGAGCTCGAGTACTTCAAGGCTCCAGTAACGACCAGATACCCGATACAGGTAATACCAGCTTACACTCAACTAGAAGAACGGATCCGAACTCGCTAACAAGGTTTGCCCCAAAACCACATACAGCAGACTATACTACATACTCATCACCCTCGTCTGCTTGAGCCGGCAACGTGGTTGACATGTGCCAACGGCTATCTCCAAGGAGTATCGACCGGACGGGGTGAGTACCCATTCATAGGACTCCCCGTTTTTCTGATTCGAATATCAGAAAATAAGCTCCAAGAACATCTCCGTTGAATTGGGAATCATATCGGGCATTGGCCGTTGGCCAATACTCCGCTCTCACATGCGAATCGAAAAGGATAGCAGTTCCTCACACGATATGCTCCTACATCCAACCATTCGGATCTCCGAGAGCCGCTGGTCTCATTCATCGACAGGCTTCCCTTGTCCTGGATGATCCCGATCAGGAAGCTGCTTCGACTCATCGCTTAGGGACCTCAATATCGTCTAGAATGGAAGGAATCAGTGTTGGTGTGTACAGGCTTGATTCCATGAGGTATGGGCCTCTCTAGGCCGCTCATCAGATCAACAATTAGCTTCTTGCGTAATCTTTCTCCCACCAGTGGTGTGGCGTTGGCGTGCGTTGGCGTGGACCATGCCGACGGAGAAAGTATAAACTTGGTACTGAGGCACCCATGCAGCAATGTGCTTTGCGGTTGCGAGACGTGTAAAGTCCACAGTTCCAGGGTTGTTTGCACGGCTATTGGACGCACAGTTCCGTGACTTCGCGATGCTACGTGCCTTCAATACAGGTGTGTTGTATTCGAAGGCACCGGTATTCTGATTAGCACACTATAAAGCCGAGAGGAAATATGACCGCCTCTTCCATCCAAGTCCCCATCCCTCTCAGCCTCGGATGTGCTCAGCTAACGTATCGTTCACCACGATGAATTTCAATGCTCTGCCTACCCTCTCGTTCACTCCGGCCCCAGGCAGCTTTCCCTTCGAACCCAAGCACCTGTCACTGCGGGACAAGGTCAGAGTACAGTTGGAGCCCCAATCCGGTGAACCACCTTCGTCGTTCAACGGTGTCCTCCCAAAAGGTTGCCTTTCGTTGAGTGCGCCGCATGCGGAAGTCTGGATACAAGGGAAACAGGTCTGACCCGTTTATTCGTTCAGTTTTCATCAAACACTGATAAGCGGACCAGGTGCTCATCAGAGATCGTTCCTCGGCGTACGGTACTTACGTAAATGGCATCCGAATACAGCACCAAACGTTGTTGCAAGACGGTGATGTCGTGGTCCGTGATGTCGCGCCACCGCATCCGTTACTTCGTCCTGATCTCTCCGTTTAGACATTTGGACAACACTTATCTCGTTCATCAGCACCTGCCAATACGTCGGATTCCCAACTCAAACCTATTGTGGCATCCATCTCCCTCATTGGCGTGTGAAATTGAGGTTGGGCGCTAAGAACACAGCTACGTGTATGGTTGCATGTTCCCTTTTCATATACCATTTCTCCCCTAGATTTTTCATTTGAATTTCTGCTCTGTCATCGCACGTCGCCCATGTCTGTATGTAGTTTTGTCATGTAGCTCTGTACGGCACCGACATCATGTACATGTACACCTTTGTACTGCTCCTATGTACTTTTCGTGCTAGTGCACCACGAACCTGCTTGATGTAAGGTTCAACGACGTTTTTGATTCTTGATGGTATCCAAGGTCTATGAGAGGGGAAGGATTGAAACGTTGACTGCCCAAGGCCGAGATCAGGGTCGGTGTCACATGCAATCTCTTTTTAAGATCCACCCGAATTCTAAGTATAATCCCATATGGATATTTCCATACGGACTTGCCGTGTCTGTTTTCTCGGTCCGGGGAAACGATACGCGCATAATGAAAATGAGGCTTACAAGATCAATAGCATAAGAGGACAGATATGACTCAATCGGACACGAGCTACTGGGCGGTGTTCGAATGTAAACGGTCCAGGCTCCATATAAGAGCGTCGGGTGGCTTTTTCGAGGGGACAGTGTTTTTTCTCCTTGTTTGACGAGGGTGCCCGCATCCTTCTTAATGGAGTCCTAGCGGCGTAGTTACTCAGGGAAAGGGATAAATGCGAAACGGGGACCAAGAGACAAGAATGATTGTACATAACAGGGAGGCAATCACGACCCTGTCACACGAGAATAACAATAGCTCCGCAAAACAATGATGGAAATGGGGGAGGGGGCTGACCGGCTCTATCCGAGGAGGATATGATGCTCCGAATTCAATAAACGAGCATCCTGGAAAACAAGCTCTCTCTCCTCGAGGGAGATGCTCGGTTTCGGTCGTAAATTCATCAAAGAAGGGAGAATTCGATGTCAAGAAGTCGCCCAATGTCCATTGTATTCCTGCCGCTGTTTCACATCTTTGCAGGGGCGAAACCTGTTCAGACGGAGAAGATCTACATAGTTGCGACATTCTTCGCCCAAGGAATGGATTGCCCGCTGCGTTTCGAGAGAATAGCCACATGAAACACCACACCTACATTTGCAAAATACTGCGCATGCATGCCCCTGCGAAGGTGAACGCTGAACGCCTTGGAGTTGAGTTCGACGACCCATGCTCGTCCCACGCGTACACGCGACTTCCCAGTACAACACGCTTGAATTGTATCTTTTGTGTATTCTTCCACGCACACATCCTTTCAAGACCTCTTGATTTAACGGAGACCACGGAGTGAGAAAGAAGGCGCCAAATGGAGATTATATGTGTGAGCCGACGAAGAGCGGGCTTAAGAGATAATAGGCACGGTGGGGCGAGGATACATGCATGCCCGGAATGTTCTGATGAAATCAGTAGGTCCAGAACTCCCACAACACCACGTCCTTTGGCCCACCGTGACAACCCGAGGCGTGCATGAAACGGGAAGCCTTACTGAGGTTTTCCCCCCTCCTCTTCATTGTGATCCTCGGACGAGTCGAGGTCTAGGGGTATTGAAGACACTCAGAAGGGCGCCCCTGAAGGATCTGATAAATTAACCTTTCGATAAGGAAAAAAGGGATTCGAACGGCACACGGTGGATAGCGCCATAGAGAATTGCTGTCAAATCATTTCCATGTTCAACTTCCTGGAAATCCCCTATTCGGCTTACCTTCAACAGGTCGCGCATGTTTTGACAGCGCCGTAATCGAAAGTAGTATCGAAGACGACCTAGAACGCAAGTTCAAAGTCTAATACTTATTTGCCGATCGGTGGAAAACATCGTCCCCTTGAAGAAAGAAAAAAGTTAGGTGTTATCGCCTGGGAAAGGACCGCGTTTAAATAGCACTTTACTTGCAATATAGACTAGCATGGAAACGCCTCGTCGAGCCGGACGGTTTGTCCAACGCCGCCGCGATACAACATGGTGGGATGAACAGAACCGACCATCGGGTTATATTGATTTCCCGTGTGTCTGCGTGAGGCTATTCACATGGGCCCTCGCCTCCTTCTCAGTTCGAAGCTGAGTCATTGTGTGGTCTTCAAGAAGTTCAACCCGCCGTTGATCGCTCTCGGGTATTTGATTCAGCGGAACGGAGATAGACCGTCAATATCATTAAGACGGTACGTAATTGTGGTGTTGTCTGACAGTGAACTTGAGGACATCCTGGATGTCAGCAAAAGTGAGGAGAACAGCAGGAAGAGAAGAGAGGGGCGGAAACAACGGCCATGGCCGGTCTGCAATCCTGGTAGGCAGTACATATATTCAAATCACCATCAAATTGTCAATATTCGAACAGCCATTGTCACGGAGGTCTAATGTCGCCGAGCTGTTTCGAAAGGGCTGCACATTTGCATCTGCCAGGAACGGGAGGTCCAGCAGGGCCAACAAGAACCCTCGGCAAAATTTCGTCACAATATATACGCTATTCGGACCGAAAGATTTGAGACATACCCGCTAGGTACTAGTCGCGCTTTGTTGAACAGTCGTTGCAGAGACTCGGACCATCCCCGGGTTGACTATACTAGTACTGAAACGAGAGTGTGTTGAAAAGTTGCCACAGCCGCGAAGCTCACCTCGGAACTCGATTGATTTTGTTTTGGCAAGCGCGTGCACGGCGGGTCTCTAAAAAAATGAAATAAAATAAACGGGTCCGCTGGTAAAGCAGAGAGCCGATGCGGGACTTTGAAGAGCCGGGCGCAACTTGAACGGAGTTCCTGCCAGGTCTGCTAATAGTTCCGATTATGATACAAGTTGAAAGTTCTATTCAATAGTGCGGCATTCTTTCTGAAGCCCATCAGTCCATTGTCAATGCCACAGGAACAGGCCACCAACTGCTTGTTTTCGTGTCATGACCATGATCACCGAGCCCCATGCCAAACTAGAGGCATCGACATTATAACGAGTCAAGATAAGTAGGTAGACCAAACTTCTTCGAACAACTAACCGTCCAAGATGTTATTCAATCACCGATCCTCATATCATCTAGCGCGTCTTAGAAATATGGTTCATCTATAAGCTATGTGTCGTCTTCCCAATCGTCTGGTACCTCCTCAACCATGGGGTCTTGCCCGACGTCGGCAGCGCCAGCTGTCGCAACCGTCGTACCACTTGCACCACCTGCACCACCCTCGACGACCCCGGGCACGCTCTCTCCCGTAGCCTGAGCGCTCTCGCGTGCTCGTAGTGCTTGAACTGATGGGGACATCCACATACCTCCCTTCGTCCCTCCACCCATACCCGCACCCAGGCTTGTGCTTGTGCCCGAGGGCACACCGCCAGCGCCGGCCAATCGATTCGGTCCCAGTCCGGGCGACGGCACTCGCGCAGGTGTCGTACTCCCCGACCGCGACCCGCCAGCCCCCAACGCCGATCTGGCCACCACATTCCACTTTCCCGTACCCGCGCCCGTACCTCCTGCACTGTCACTGGCGCCACTCGTCCTCGCATCCCACGCAGAGCCTCCAGCACTTGTGCCCACGCCCGCATTGGTCGCACCCGCACCTGCACTGACACTCGCACCCTTGCCACTCGTCAACTTGGAATCAACCAGTCGTCCCATCGTCGACGCCATGTGTTGCGACAACAACGGCGCCGGTACGCGTGTGTCGACTCGTCGAATGAGCTGCACGCTTCGGTGGGGTTCTTGGTCCACCATAGCCGTATCCATGCGGTACACCGACGCAAGCTATCCCACGAAACAGATTCAGACATACCATCGTCAACGATACGAAGAGAGATGAGGGAAAGAGACGTACGTCGTGCACGAATTTGCGTTGATCGGGCCTCATGTGCGGCAACACCTGTATCCTTCGGTCCGAAGTGATGAAGCTGCAAACATAGAAATAAAATAATAAGTTAGTACTCCCTTGCTACAGGCACGCCCCGCACGAGAACGTGTCCAAACATAGACAAGTGAGGCGACACGCACTCCGAAAATGCCTTCTCGACCATGCCCACAAACTTGGGTCCCATCCCCTTCGCACACGCTATCAACTCGCTCGCCCACGTCACCTTTCCCTTCCCCTCCCGCTTCTCCTCGCTGATCCCGAGCGCCTCGGCGAGCCGTGCGTTCCGTTTCTTGATCTCGCACTCGCCCGTACAGGCAAGCGGGAGCTTGGTCCCAGAACAGGGCATCGTCGAACGCAGGTTGCCGCAAGGGCACGTGAGTATGACCGGGGTAAGACAGGGTTCGGTTTCAGGACAAGCAGCGGGCGCATGACAGGTCTGTGTGCAAGGGTGGTGGGCTGGAAGGCTGAGGGAGGAGAAACAAAGGACGAAGCATAAGATAACCGAATATGAGCATGGACGGGCGCAACAAAGTGGATATAGGGACGTACCATGATTTACGGGATTTGCCACATACGGCGGCACACGTCCCACATGGGTCAGCGTGGCAAGGTCGTTCGCAGTGATGAAACCCGCATGCCAAGAGCCTAGGGCCACAAAAAAAAAGGAAAGGTTCGTCAACAACCGATCAACATTTAACTACGGGTAAATGCAACGCACTTTCCACATACAGTCCCACAACTTACTCTTTCCTGCGAGCACCGTATGTTTCCCACTCGCTTCTTCCCGCACGCGCACAACTTTTCCGTCAAGAACGGACATGGCGGGCACGCTCTGCCCATGCCCATGCCCTCGCCCAAGCCCAGTCCTTCTTCCGCCGTGTCCGCACCAGCAATGACCACTCCTTCATGACATGCATGTGGTACGTGTGGATGCCCACATGCTGGTGCCGGGCGCGCACACGGATACACACATTGTAACTGTGTCCCGCACTGGATCGGCGGCTCGAGCACCGTCCGGCCACAGAGACAAACCAGTTCCTCAAACACCCCTCTCGGGCACGGTGCGCATGGCGGCTTGTGGTCACGTTGGTCGCAACGGTGGTTCCCGCACCCGAGGACGCGATTGCAGGGGAGGTCGCACTGATGGAGCGCGCGGGCGGTAGGGTCGAGCTGGAGCAGGGCATCAGCGTCGAGGTATAAAGGGTCGCGTCGCTTGGAGGTCTTGGCGACGGTACGTTGGAGGGGGCCAAGGGGACAGCAGATGCGTCCACATGGATGGCGCCCGCAGGAGCGCATGCCTTGGCAGGGTTTATCACAGAGGATGGTCTCACTTGCAAGAGTGGCGTCACCGTCGGTGGTGTGTCGCGCAAGGACGGCGTCGCCGCATGGCGTTTTGTGCTTAGTAGCACCACAACGGCAGGTGCGTTCGACTTTTTCGTTGCAGGGCGGACAGGGACCCCAATGGCAGGTCGCTTGGCAGAGATGATCGCATGGGAGGCGTTTTGAGCAGGGAGAGGTACATGTGGGGAGGGGCGATGTACACGACGTGCGGGGTTTGAGGACGGCAGACGTTGAGCGTGCGCTGCTTCCAGCCGCAAATTCGTTGAACGAACGGGCGACACGATGTTGACCACATGCACAAGACACGATGCGCTCAGGGTCGAATGGGCACGGCGGGGGTGTTCGGGAAGGTGGATGACAGGACTTGGAACAGGAGTGATTCGAACACGCGAATGGGCTAGCAGAGATGAGCATCAGTGAGATCAACTTAGGGGTGGAAACAGTAAACGAGACAAACCGTTCACAAGGATTACCACATCCGTAGCTACCCATCCATACTTGTTCGGAACCATCGTCCTTGACGATGACGCACTTGGTATTGTCCTCGATTTTGACTTCGCCACACGAAACATGTTTCGTTTGTCGCCCGCACCAGCACCGAATGTCTTCTCGTGCCGGACATGGCAGACACGGACCTTCATGACATGTCTGCTCACACCGATGATTGGAATTGCCACAGCGTAATGATTTGTGGCATGGTTGTGAGCACGAAACCGACAAGACCGTCTCGCCAGCTCGACATTTTGCGCTGCGTTTCTCCTTGCCACAGAAACACGCTACCTGAATGGTCACCGCACACGGCGGACACGGTCCCGGATGACACGGCAATGGACAGGCGTGTTGGCACGCCGGGCGCAGACGCGAACAAGGTTGTGCGCACGAGTGCGGTGTTGCGATACGCGGGGGTGCCGGGTTACGCATCCGAAGACAAAAGCACCTGTCGAAAGCAAAACGATCAGTATCCCGTTGGAACTTGGGAGCAGAACAACGGAACGACATGCGTGCATATAGGTCTGCGGCGCCGCCTGGCGGGTCGCTCGACAGCCGGGGCAGCGCCATTCCCCGGGACGCATCTCGCCCCGCGCACGCCACGCCTCTGCCAACTCCTTGACACTCTTCTCTGCCCAAGCGCGTACACACTTGAGATGGAACGTGCTCCAGCAGCAGTGCGTACCCTCAGTATCTCGGCCTTCCGGGTGTGCATCGGTGCTTGTAGGCGGGGAGCACGACCACGTCGCGTGGTCGGGTCGGATGGCGTTGAAGCAGATCGGGCAGTCAGGGAATGGGGGCGTGCGCAGCGCGTGGGTGAGCGTGGAGGTGAGGTCGTCGCCGGGCGGCTTGCGCGCACGGTGTGGCCTTGGCTTGGGTTTCTCACTGGCAACTTTCTCGGTTAAAGGGCCTGGCGACTCGCCTGGCAATGCTACAGTGTTGGACGGCTGCGGTTGCGACGCCTCTGTGAGCTTTGCCTTGAATTGCGCGCGACGAGATGGGCGGAGATGGGATGGTGCATCGGTGCTGACAGGGATGGACGCTGCTGGCTCATCGGTCGATTGGTCGGATCGAGGTGGACGACGCTGCGGTCTTGTTGGTCGTTCGGCCCTCGTGGAATTGTCTCGTCGGTTATGTTGAGGAAGTTGCCCGGCGCGTTCATCGGTTGGAATCGCCAACGGTTGCGACCCTAGATCAGTGCCCTGCTCTCGCACTGGTCGTGGTCGTCCTCTTCCTCTACCTTGTTGACGTCGGGGATGATGTTCTTGCTGTTGTAAACTAGTACCAGCTTGTTCCATTGTCCAAGAAAGTGGACGCTGGGGAAATGCCTGACATGGGAACGACCCACATCGATTTTATCGGATAAGTTGGACTGACTCACTGCAATATTTTATTTACCGAGTCAACTGCGGCACCGGTTCTGAATACAAGTGACACAGGTTACAACGTAGAGATACAGCCCGACTTCTAGCCAATGTCTCAGGGACGCTAACGATTAGGAAACATGATCCATTTGATGCCCTCGTACACGCTGTGCAGGTCTAGTACCGCTTTCTCCCCATCTCCCACCAGCACGTCGCCTCGCGCCCTCTCTACCGCCTCGCGATCAGCACGAACCAACTCTATTAGGAGAGGGTCAGGACGAACTCTCAGCTTCGACCGCCGCACGCTTATCCCGTCTCTCCTTGAGCACACGCTCCATTTCCTCAAACGCATCAAGGACAGCGCCCTTGGTTTTCTCAGTCGTCGTGGCAGTGGGAGACGTGCGAGCAGTGCGAATGTGGGCAGGCCATTCGGTCTCGGGTATGCGTCGTGCCGAGAGGGCTGCTCGCAACGTTCTCACGGAGTCCTTGTACCCCGCGAATGCCTCTTCGTACAAGTCGTACACGCAAATGGCGCAGCCAGACATGCAGCATTCTAAAGATGAAAGTGATAGTCAGTGGTGAAAACAGGTGAATGGGGACGCAATGCACAACGTACCATCGTCCGCCGGCGCATGAGGCTCTTGGGGTATCAGAAAGCCAGCGATTGTACCGGCTGCTGTGGGGGTCGCTGTGGGTCCAGGTCTGTAGGACTTCTTGTCGGCGGTCGCGGAGCCCTGGGATGTCAGGGAGACGTGTGTAGGTCGCCCGGATCTCGCTCGGGCTATGTTCTCGAGTCTGCGGTAGCGTTCGGTGAGATTTCGACCTCGCCGTGGGGTATAAACAGCACTAGATGCCAGACGGACACGACGCACGAAAGGATAGTGAGGACACCATCGTGCGGAAGACAACATGCATGAGGGACTGACTTGAATCTGCGTGGGAACAATTTGAGTCACGCTCATGTCAGGAACTTTCAAGTGTTTCCTTGATATTCAAGGTTCAGCGCTGAAGTTAGGTTCCCGCCAGTTTAACTGCACATTACATTCACGTATTTCTTCACGTGGAGCTTCCTGACTAGAGCGACTATCCACAGAGAAGGGTCTTTCACTCGTTCGTCTCGCGTGTGCTGATCTTGCAAGTGTTTGTCCAGTCTTCACCCGGACAACTTTGCCGTAATCATCTCCGACCTGGAGATGATGCGATTGGTAGGAGGTACGTTCATAGGTTCTTTAAAAGAGATCTGTGCTAACATTCCATAGACATTCTTGCGTTTTATACTTAGCTACAGTTCTGCGATTGCCCTCACGAAACGAGAGGACCGTACGTCGTTCGAATCATTGGCCGTGCCCCCACGCACTGATGTTGCACACGAAACGGCGGGATCGCTAATTTTTCTCTTCTCCCGGTACTCGACGCGGATCTCCTGCTCGCGCGCATTATATCATTGAATTGCTTTCTGGTATCTTGCGAGGCGTCGGTCGCACCGTTGACGTTGTTCACGTCCTCAGACGGTCCGTGACGACATTAACCGATCGCACGATTATCCAGTCAAGTCTGTTTGGTATCGCTCGTCTGTTTGGCTTCTTGCCAGGGTTGAAATTCAGTTGATTGCTCTCCTCTTGGGCGGGCATCTACAAAGGATACACTGTTTTTCCTATTCACCATTGTAAGGGTCTAAAACCCTGCCGTTCTCTCCACAGATATGATTTGTTTGATTGCATCCAGAATATCCCGGCCCTCCAGCAAATTTGGTTCGTCTATTATTGACTGGCTCTCGGACAGCAGCAAAAGGGTGAGTATAAAGGCGAGCTTTGTCCAGGACTTGACTAATCGTATGAAACGATGCTAACAATGCTATCGGGGGCAAGATCATGTCATGGGTCATCAACATCCGTAATCGGCCGGTCAAAGGGGCCGCCCGCAAGAACATATGGGCATGTATGTATCAGGCATTGCGGCCGCTGATGAACATAGCCATGCGTGTACCTGTTTTTCCCTTGAGTAGACCGTGTTGAATGTGAAGTGTGACCTGGAGCATGGGTGGGCAGGTCAGCTTTATTAAGCGCGCGGGGTGGGGGGGCGTGAGGTTGCCGTGGGCCAGCGAGAAGAGATTTGTGGCGTGGATGTATCCGAGGCAGGTAGCGAAAATTTTCTGCAGTCAGGAGGGAACTGACTGATACTTTTGGGCCTTGTGTGCAAACCCCCGATGTTGAGCCATCCTTAGCCCCGAATGGACAGTGCATTCGAGCGGATAGTGAAACACTTTTCTTCCGCCGGAGTGACATCTGTGGGCTCGGCTTTCCGTGGGTGTAATTATGCCAATCTAACGGCCGTCCCACCCGAGCCATTGGGCCGGTACTAATTCGAAGACGACGGCAGACGAGATAGTGTGGCTGCTGGGAGCTCCCATAATCCCGCGCCCAGTTTGAATCATCACGGTGGATAATCTCGATTACTCGTCTACGCTCTTGACCATCTCACGCGATGCCCCGTCTTAATGAACCAGTTACCAGTGAAAGGCCACAAAAATGACAGGCACACGCAGATTAATTTATGCAATGTCGTCTAATCGGAACAAACAGGATTTCGAAGGAGACTACTAATCCTTTGATGGCCCTTTAGCGCTACGTCTCCTTTCGGTCGAACGTCAAGTACAACACCACCCACATGGATCGATTTCCATAGTAACAGGTGATGCTTTCGCTGTGCCTCACAGGTTCGGTTCCGCTCGATTTCCATAAAAGATGGTGCTTCTTCGCGTTTCGGTGCCTTGCAGTGGTGTGATTATCTGGCTTTTCACATGTGCCTCCCTACATTTGAGTCGGTTCCGTGTTTCGCAGAGGTGTGATTGTCAGTTTCCATATGTACATGTCTCCCATGTCTCCAGCTTGGGTTCGTTCAAGTTGTGTGTTTCGCAGAGGTGCGATTGTCCGGCTTTCCAGTGGAAGTTTCCACAGTTCGGGGGCGACCGTAACTGAGGACTTGGATGCTATATAATAGCCCCACTGTGCATCTATGTCCGAGTCACCTATCGGACCTGCTTTCCACTTAAGTCCTTTCCTGTTTGCTGGCAGAGGTTCTAGCCGAACCATGTTGGGCAATCGTGTCGTCAAATATCTCACCAAGGGATTTCCTCCCATCACTGGTGTCAGGTGGGTTAATCTCGCTGTCCTGGCGATGACTCCTATCCTGTCCCTGTATGGCCTGTTCCAAGTCCCGGTCCTCGCGAAAACGGCCGTTTGGACTGGACTGTACTACCTTTTCACGATGTTCGGTGAGACTCAACGTGAGGTTCTTACCGTTTACGCACGAGTGCTGACCACCACGTCAAAAGGTGTCACTGCTGGTAAGCTGCGGAAGACTGCCGCTGAGTTGACGTCATATAGACTTCTACTTGATAGGTTATCATCGTCTTTGGTCGCACAGATCTTATGTAGCTTCTTATCCACTTCAGGTAATCCTTATTCTCGGTGGCGCAAGCGCGGCCCAAGGGTCTTGCTACTGGTGGGCTTGTCGTCATCGTTCTCATCATCGACATACCGACACCGACCGCGATCCTTACAATTCGGAGAGAGGCTTGCTGTGGACACACATCGGATGGATTATATTCAAATCCAACCTTCATGCAGGACCAGCGGATACATCTGACCTGAAGAAGGATCCACTCGTGCAATGGCAACGTCGTTGGTACTTTGCCATCTTAATCATATTCGGTTTCATCCTCCCTATGTCCATTCCCGGCTTACTCTATGGGGATTGGCGAGGTGGACTATTCTTCGCTGGGGCGCTCCGCATGACCGCTGTCCATCATGTATGTTGTTTTCCACACATGAATCGTCGCTCTGACCTCCCACGTAATAAAGGGCATTTTTTGCGTCAACTCTATTGCACACTATTTGGGGAGTACGCCCTACGATGACAAGCATACTCCTCGCGACCACATCATTTCTGCCATCCTCTCGATGGGCGAAGGGTACCACAATTTTCACCATCAGTTCCCCATGGACTATCGGTAAATGAGTGATCATCGAACCATTATCCGCAGTTCGTTCACGCAATACTTGGTGTCTAGAAGCGCGGTTCGATGGTGGCAGTACGACCCAACCAAGTGGTTCATCGCCCTATGTCACCTGTTAGGGCTCGCGTCCCATCTGCGGGTGTTCCCTAGCAACGAGGTTGAGAAGAGCGCCCTCGCAATGAAGCTCAAAGTCCTCAAGGATGTCCAAGAATCAATTGTTTGGCCTGTTTCATCCGATGAACTGCCCGTTGTGACTTGGGAAACCTGTGTGTTGAGATTTCCTCTCGCCTTTGCATACTGATTTGTTTCATGCACGTGTTGGGGCTAGTCCAAGAAGAGTCGAAATCACGCACGTTGCTCCTCGTCTCAGGTTTCATCCATGACGCATCGTTATTCCTGGACCACCATCCCGGGGGAAAAACTATTCTTGGCCAAAATTCGGGCAAGGATGCGACTGCTGCGTTTTTCGGAGGCACCTATTCTCACTCACACGCCGCGCACAACGTACGTGATGCCTTATTCTAAACCTCACGATAGGCTGTATCTGATTGTGTTTCACTTGCGTATCGTACATGTACTTGCGTCTACACGGTTTGGGATTTTGAATTTGTTATACAGCTCTTGGCCATGATGCGAGTGGGGATACTCGCAGGCGGCGTGGAAATGCCTGCGGAACAAATCGTGCCACCAGGCCAACAGCTTGTTATTGGCGCCACGGTCCCGAAAACACCTGGCCTCACAATCTCGAACGGCATGTGCCGCAACAGATTTGTAGAAATTTTGGACAGCTTTTACAGCGTTTTGCATAAGTAATATTCTTTATAAAATTTACATAAAGTGTCATGAATTCTATGTAACTAACGAGTATGTCTGTTACCCCCAAGCATGGACTATCTAACCTTGACTATATTTCTGATCCAAAATGACAAGCAAGTCGCATTGATAGGAAGTGACATTTTGAACATCGACCGGCGCTGCAAGCTGCCGAATAGCTATGTTTGTACTGCCTATGGTCCGGTGCTCTCTCTGACAACTGGTGCTAGCTAGATCTCCCGCCGCTCACTAGGTAAGAGTAGACATGTCACCCTCGTTTCATGTGCCTCTCACTCATTCTGTATAAAGAACTCGCATCAGGAAAATGCACCTTGATGGCTTACCAAGTGTCTTTGATGGCTGCGTCAGCAGAATTCAGTGGCCAGGCACTTGAAAGCCAGGCAGTCGCGCGACTTTTTTCAGGGATTGCCTGTCTTTGATAACATGAAGCCTTCCACTCTTTTCTTGTAAAGGAAAGTCGCCCTGATGGAGTAGCAACAATCCCGCTTCCGTGACGCAGAGGCAGATCGAAGCTGATAACTGATGTTTGCACAATAGGCAACCGTATGTACCCCGGGACCCACCAGACGACTGGGTGAATCTGTTCATCCCAGTATCTTCCCGAGCATACAACCCACACGTAGCCACTGCTGGAGATCTCTATGATGGCGGGTCGCAAAACACTCTGTTCTAAATTTTTGATAATCGAAGCAGGCTAACATCCAATTGAAATGGACAAGTTACCTGTTCCTAGTACCACATCGATTACTCTCGTCTAGACGGTGTCAAACATGAAAACGACCAAGACCATGATATAAAGTGGTTTACACGAGCAGCGGACAGCCAGTCATGGCATGGTGGAGTGAAGCGGTTTAAATTAGGAACAATGTGTGGTGCAGAGGTGAGCGTATCATACATGAGAAGCATGCACACCCCGAACCAGACCGTATTGACATTGGATTAAAGATTCTCTCGCTAACCCTCATGTGAGCGAAACTGTGCGCCAGCATAGCGTTGATCTGTCCACCCTCGTCCTGGGAGTGACCATGATGGTTGCGACAAGTACGGGACGAGGCCGTCGATTTGGACAGTATATGGTGTGGAATATGAAAGACAGTGCCGCAGGCACGTCGTCACAGTTATATCCCCCGCACTGCTAGCTATGTTTGGGCTACTCATGCTTCAGGGTGCCTCAAGATACTCAGATTCAGGTGCGTAGTTTCGCGTGGACAAGCGATGACATACCAGTAGTACTAGACATGGATCAACGTGGTCCTCAGACCAGCGCATACAACGTACATATAACTATGTGAATACATATCCGAGCTCAGCATGCACCCAATGGTGTTTATCCACTCTGCTGTGCCGAGGAATACATCAAATGAGAACACGAAGGTACGCGA